>VJMH01006465.1:0-11934 GCA_009835185.1 Aphanomyces stellatus | reverse complement strand
TGTCTTGTTTTACAAGAAATTGTTGCTCGTGGAAGAAGAAAATAAATGTGAGGGAAATGCCCCCAACATGATGCAGAAGAAGGAAGACATCGAAGAAGATCGTGAAGAGCGCGATAGTGAATCGAGGAAAGTGATAATTTTGTCACCGAAGAAAGAAACTCAAAAAGTTTGCACATGCGAATTGATGTAGATAGGTTTGGCTGGATAGAATAGGCCGAGATAAAATCCAATAATTGCATAAACAGAGAGATGAATGAATTTAATGTTGGGGGCCACGGGCATCTTTCTTATGTTTGAACTTACGAAACGGTTGTGGCAGGCGCAGGAGGGCATGGATGTGAGAAGTAGCATACCATTCCACGAGAGGAACGAGTCCTGAGGAGAACGAATTCCAGGACGTGAGAACTATAAACGGCGACAGTAAATTTCAAAACAATTATTGGAAAACGAAATGCAGAGCACGAGGTCGAATAGTTGCCCAGTTCAAGTATGAGAACGGGACAATGCGCAATTAGATATCTTATACTTTGAGGACAATCTTGCAGTCGAGGCGGTCCGTCCGTGGAGTATTCGTCTTGAATCTTGAGCTTCATGACGTCGTCGGAGTTGATCGTCTTGAGCTCCAGAGTGGCCATGCCGTCGCAAGAGTGGTTTAGGCAAGCAGTTGAGCTCCCCATGGTCACAGGGGTTGATGAGCTTGGCGTTGGTCGCGTGATCACGACTGCAATATTGGTCAGCGATGCTCTTGGCCGAGTGTCGAAAGTGAAAGAGACGGAGGACGAGACTGAACGCGTCCCAAAATTTAGGTGCCAGCGGCGCTGTAGATGCGACCGCGACGTTGACGAGGAACATCAGTCTGAGTACGTACCGCAAACTGCCACGTCGTCCAGCGACATGCGGAACGTCGTGTTCAATCTTTGAGTCAGTGCTTGCAGAATGAGACGGAGGCAAGGAAAAGTCCATTCACCAGAAGGCTGTCTGTCGCAAGTGAACGCCTTGTCTGTTCCCGTCGTATGTCGTTGATTCAACGTGGCTTTGTTGGGTGGTCGACAAAGCTCAGCAATAACCGCGGCGTCATTGGCGGCGAGATGTTGAGCCATGTTTGTGCTTTTTAATGTCACTCACTCGCTGTCAAATTTAAAGATATTATTTTCTTTGGGGCTCAAATGTCTGAGCCAATCAGAGATTGACATTTCCGTCAACATCGCTGCGTGACATCATTATATTTCGCCCGCATAAGTCAACCCGATTGCCGCAGCCACGTCCCTCATCGTCGTTGATGATGCAGACTTGGCTTTATGCGTAGATATGAGCCTTTTGGCATTTGGTAGTTGAGGTGCCGAGGCTGACGGATCAACACAACGCCATGGAGTCTCAAGGAAATCAAAATTATTTTATTATCTGCCCAAGAACCACAGGCTCAACATATGGAGCATTGAAGTCTTCAAAGTATGTTCGGTACTGTAGATGTCGAGAACATAGCATGATTGTATGGTTCCATGTCGACAGTCAGTGCCGATTCCTGGGCAGCGTCGCCACACAGCCGACCCAATGGAGCGAGAAGTCAATCCGCAAAAGACGTTAGCCGACAACCTTGAACGCCTGTGTTTCGCATGTCGCGTATTAACTCGTATCCTCTGTGACAACTACAAAATTTTCAACGTACTCCGAGTACTTCGGTCGTATTGTTGATTTCGATACCACTGCACGCCAAAATAATGTAAACTATATCGACGTGGCCATATTGGCTTACATACATCAGAGCAGACCTTCCATACTACAGCCGATATGCGCAGGACATGAGTGATGTCCTCAATGATGGCTCGACGGGGTCCATGAGTCCGCTCAACCCGGCCTGCGCAATCGCGTCGATGGCCCGCGTCCGCGCCTCTTGGAGGGTCGTGGCCAGACTCGACTCTTTGCTTCGATACGCCGTCATGTCGATCGGCACATGTCCGATGCCGTCGATGAGTACAAAGACCACTGGATGTTTCGTAGCCCGGTTACCACCCAAGGCCAGACGCGACTTCTCTCGGCGGCCCCATGACTCCGACGAATGCCCCTCGCCGCGACGCCCGCTCCGACACGTTGACGCAGAGTGAGGCCCACAAGGTCGGCACCGTCCAGGCGTATGCCGATGCATACTTAAACGGAACGTACTCAAAAGCCGACGTCACGTTGACATTGCGCAATGCCGTGTCGGCTCTTGAGTACGTTCCTTTTACACGTCTGTCCTTATCAACCAGGGAATTACAAGTGCGTCGTCTGCGGCAATGTCAAAAAGAACTGCACGCCGCGCGGCGGTCACACACGTACCGTTCGCGCCACCGTCCCACGTGGACCAAATGTTTTGTAGTCGACGTCCAGGCATATATTGTTCAAGATAGTTTGGGGACGCTGGAATATAATTATGCGATTAGTTGTCAAAATATTCCAGCGTGTGGGAACCTTCACTCTTAGGCTCGAACATACACACATTCTGTGAGTCAATCACTCCGAATGACGAGGTGTCTTCTGTTACATAACGGCACTGCAGGATGCCACGCACAGTGTCTTACTTTGATGGGAACAATGACTACGTCAATCAAACTTTAGATGCGTTCCAAGCACTGCAATGTAGCACGGATCGAGTGGTAGGTAGTTCCCACAACTGTACTGCCCACCGCTGCACCCCCGGGTCGCAAGAGCTGGAGCTGCAGCAGAAGTCAATCGAAATATACGCCAAGCTTTGCGTAGTAGCAAACACCGCGCATACAATGGATGAGAGAGAATGTCCAAGCCATCGAAGTCACTGTGTCAGATGTGGGGGGGACACGAGCGCTTTGGTTTCCGTTCGAAGGGCCTCTGTGAGCAGACTCAGCACAAGCAAGACGGTGAGCAAGTGTACTGTCATGGCGAGAAGCGAGATAGAACGGTGCTTGGCGACAAACTAGTCCATTCAGCCGTCAGCAGGAGCTCGGTGCAGGTGAGCGCGTTCAGCAATGCTCGTTACTTCGTGTTGGGTTGGATGTACATTAATTAGCTTGAACCCCACCCGATTCCAGGACCCGGAGAGTGGCAGCAGCAGCCCAAAGGACATGCAAAACAAGTGGAGGTGCTCGACTGGGCTGTCCGTGAGAAAAAAAACAGTGGCGGGTAGTTTCCTGGCTTGATCTTTCTGAGATTACTATTGAACTTATTTTGACCAACGGCGACTGCAAAAGACAGGGACGATTGAACCGCCACCTTGGAAACCAAGGAAGTAACATACCTCAATTGAAGACGATCAAAAGGGAGTTATATGTGATTTGCTGCGTCGAGGGTGGGGTGCGAATGTCGTCAAAATACTTGACGAGAAATTTCTCCATGCAATGTTCAATAATGCCACAGGCGGTGTGCAATATAATTGTGTTCAGCACTTCCTCTTGTTTCAGTCGATCGCGGATTTAGAGCTCAGTCTTGGATGATGTCGTGTGAGAAATTGTATCACAAAGTCGCGTTGTAACTCAGGGCGAGGGTGGTGCCTCGTGGGCCGTATCTTCTTCGAAAGTCGTGGATATGTCTACTGGTCAGGTTTTGCACCCACGAGGTTTCGGTGTCCTCGGATTGGTCAACTGAAAAACTAGCCAGCCAATGAAAGTGTTGGAATTGACCTTTGATTGGCCACTAATGTCATAGCCAATCAAATGTCTTGAGTTGTTCCGGCCAAATTCTTGGCGAACGTGGGAAAGGTCATTCGCAAAGCCACGTCGATGCTGCGTTTTTACCACCAGAACATCCAAGCATCCACACACTTGAAGCAGCCCATCACAGACACAGGACAGGCAGACTCTCCAAGAACGACTTCGTTGTTGGCATATATATATCTGCAAACGTCTCATATGGTGGGGTGGCCCGTCGTGCATGTACTGCTTGTAGATAGCATGCTTGGCGTGTATCATTTGTGGCCAAATACACGATATGGACGCCGCGGGCTTCAATTCGACCAATGGCAAATCGAACGAGCCCGCAGCAAGGGGCCAATTATGGTTCTGCGGCGTGTTCAGTTGAAAGCTCCGACAAAATAGGCCAGCAAGTTGAGTTGGATATACGAGTATTCGAATGTTGGGCTTGATCATGCAGAATGCCGTATTGGAGTGAAATTACATTTTATTTTTTGATCCTCGTTCATTCGCATGGCGTTCTTGTTGAGAATCAAACTGTTGAGCAACTCCTTCTGCATGAGTTTCTTCAACGCCTTTTCCTTTTCATTGGCCAAATCGACCTCGAGACTCACACGCTTCTAACAGGTCATTCGTTGTCTGTGTATCTCGCTTCTCGGGATTGACTCACAGAATGTGTGTATGTTCGAACCCAAGAGTGAAGAATGTGTTGGGCATGATATCAACCTACCCATCATGACGAGGCACGAAATGTTCCACGAGCTGTTGCAAATGTCGGCTTGCTTTTCCGGGCGGCCGTTGAGCCCCCAGGAATCGCGTTGGCGCTCGCAGAGCCACCTCGCGAGCGCGTCCACGTCAACGTACTAAGGACGAGTCAGTGCAAGGGGACAAAGCCATGGCCTACCTAGTCGAACTGCTGGCCCATGGAGAGTGCACCGACGGCGGTGAAGATGTGGCCGCTGTGCGACTCGCATCCAGGAATGTTGCCAAAACCGAAATTGAAATTCCGGCATGTCTTGATGAACGCCATCGCGGCGTCCATGTCGATGTGGTGCTCTTGCTTGAGAATCTTGAGCCCCGCTCAATGCACAATACGTAAACTTGATCAAATCGAGAAGTCGCCTGTCCAAGCACAGCGGGGAATGCCGCTGCAAATGAAGAAGGATACGACAGGCATCGAAAGGTCATGAAGAAAACAACCCGCCAAATATCCACGTTCGAATTGATTTGGCTTACCTCGCAAATAGCCCAATAATGGCACGCTTCTTCCGCGTTGTCATTTGATTCGATTCGTAATATGTTTTCGAAGTCTCGAGGGGATGGTATTGACGCACCGGAGTTGTGTGATAGCTTCTTTTAGACCATTCATCTCGTCTTGCACTTTTTTTAAATACGACAAAGACATCGATGGATACGAACGGTCCGACAAAGGTTCGAAACGCGTCGATTTGACTCTGACCACACATATCTTGGAGGCCAAGCAACGTTTGAAAATCAATGGCTGGCGCGGTCGCGAACGAGGTGTTGGCCGTTCGAACCAGACTCCAATTCGCGCCCACCATCGCGTTGAGGTCGTTGGCGCGGAACCAATACATGTCGACGCTTGGAACATTCGCGGAACGTTCTTCAACATCATGTCCTGTTCGAGCCCGAGTGCGTTTTGGACCGCAAACGTTTCGGAGATCCCCATGAGCCACAGATTTTGACGTTGCAGTTTAAACTCGTGATGCCATTGGCTCGCCATAATGATGTCACAACAATCAATATCTCGAGTTTCGATCCGAAAATAACACGAGCATTGGTCATAAATGTATCTTCTTAAATGCTGGAGAGGAAGTCAACGTCACGTGAGCAACCACCGTCACTCACTCGCGACGACTGTCATTCATTCGGGGACAACTCAAAGAAGACTTGGCCGAGTTCCACTAATCGTCTGGGACGTGTTTCACGTCATGGGGTGGCGAGAGGAAGATGCTGTTAAAGTCGATCCCGTTCACTGCGACAAGCAAGGTGACGAACGGCTTGGGGGACAATCGCGTCGGTGGCGTCGTGCAATAGAGGAGCGACGCCGAGTCATACTTGGCACCCACGACGATGACAGTTACCTAATCATATATCATTCGATTGTGGAGCACGTATGGGTAGGGTGCCGCGGCAAACAGATCCGCGTCGCCGCGAAATGTTTGTTTGAGCGCGCCGCAGTTTTCAACCTCCTACCTCATGTTGCCTCAGATCCCAGGGGACGGTCGCACCCAAGAAGCTCGATTTTGATGCACTTGGTGTCGACAAAATTGTAGCCGTGGATGCTGAGCTTGCTGCCGCCACGGGACGGGATTCATTTAGGCGTGATGTTTTCGATGGCGGGCACCGATTGGACATAGTACCAAGGAATAATGTATCTCAGCATACGAATTAAAGTCTAAATCGCGCACGAGAGCACAACAGGATTTCTTTCACGTCGAAGAAACTATAGAAATCAAGTGACTTCAAACGAAAGACCACGCGCAAGAGTAAACCTACGTGCTCTTCCCCATCGACTTCTCGAAGAACCTTTCCGTGTACGCACAACCTATCGAGAGAAGAAGAAATAGTACGAGGCCATCTTATGTGAGTGCGAAAAAGATCGCTGGCGAGTTGGTATCCGGACAAGCTCGATTATACAGAGAGTAATTCCCTCAATGTATGTGAATCCAACATCTTCACATGTATGCACGATTTTCTCCAATTTGCAGCATTGATTTCTCGCTCCACGGTGTTCATGCACAAATTCCAACACAGAATTAGACAAGCACAAGGGCAATGGGGTAGTACCGATACTGCGAAATTCGAGAAAATCGGGCATGCATGTGCAGATGTGACATTCACATATTTGACATTTTCTTATCCTCCCATTGGACAGATCCTTTCGATCCTTTTGAATCTTTTCAAGATGGCCCTGTGTCTCGGACGTCGCATCTGCGGCGCGACAGTATTACGGACTCAAGGAAAGAAGCTGTGTGTGCCCCCAGGAAGGGTGCCAAGGGGCTGATTGTTCTTTCTGTTGTGTCGTTTGGATGACACTGAAGGTTTCTCCTAATTTATCGAGATGACGGTTGATGCTATCGAGAACATACATCCGATACTGTATGCCCCTTGGTTCATTTGTCGTTCCTTTAGCTCACATATATGCTTCTGCGGAGTACAACATCCACATGGATAACATTCACCAACGTTCGTGTGGAATTCTAGTGCCTGTCGAGTCTCGACAGGCACTACACTAGAATTCAACAATCATGCCATAGTAATGTTCGGATGGAAAGGCGGCTTGAGCTACGTGATCAGCGGCAGCTGGTACAGAGTACACATGAAACTGCACACTCTCTTCCGGTGTCCGCGTGTGCGGGCCACTTTAGAGTTAGACGACCAGCGAACACGCTTGGTCGAGCGTCGGTGTGCGCGTGACAATCATTTCCGTGTCGAGCAATGGCGGGTCCAAGCACAGGTTGTGGTCGACTTTGCGGCGGAGCATCGAGGTTGGGTCGGTGTTGTCGACCTTGACGAAGTGGCGGAAGGGCCGGCTGAGGTCAAGGTCAGGAACGTCCCGGTGGCCCGCGGCGACGACTTTGACTGGAGATGACGTCGTTAGTCCTTGTCAAACACGCCACCATATAGATTTTGTGACGCAGTTTCACGGTTGATTCCATCTCGCCCATGTCCGACGTTGAGCAGAGGAAAAGGCGGAGCGCCTTGTGCGGCTCGAGCACTTCAATATGCGATGATTCGTTCCATAGGAGAGTGTCCATGTCGTTTTTCATGTGGTAGAGCATCCGGCGGCAGGCTGTCGGAACCGACACCTCGTCGTTGTACGCGACGTGGAGACTACAAACAAGGCTGTTTCGTTGAACGTACCCCCTGCGACCAAGAGCTCAATGTCCGTCATGTTGAAAAACTGGCGGAGGCAGACGTTGCCAGGAACATCGATGACATGCGTGGGCGTGGCAAAGGGAACGACGAGCGCGTTGGTTTCAACAAAGCCAACAACCCGCGTAGCTTGATTGGCGTCGAATTGCCATGGAGTCCGCAGGGTGGCTGGAGGCTTTGAATGTGCCACGTCAGCGGATCGTACGAGTGCAGCATGCATGCGTTGGAGAAACAAATGTCTTTGATTGCGAGCCACGCGGCGATTGGTTCTTTGCGGCAAAGGCTGGCACCCTGCATGCGTGGTCGTAGATCTGCCCAGCTTTGAGTGCCGTCACGTTGAATGGCGTGACTTTGGATACTTTGTTGTTGGTGCCAGACACACAAGCGGCCCAAATCCGCGCAATGGGTAAGGGGTAGAAAAGTTGACACATCCCCAACCTTTAGTCGTTTCTGACTTGCAGGCTAGCGTTTGCGTCGCCACCCCCTCGTCTTGATATACAATCCCTCGTAAAAACGCACGATATGCACTCGATCCCGATCGATCGAGTTGGATAAGCAACCTGGTCGGCCCCACTTGAAAACGCCTACTAGCACGCAGCGTTGTTTTCACACTTCCATGGGATCGGCGGTGACTGCACATGTAAGATCGTTTGGTCCGAGCTGACCAAAGGCCAGACGTTGAATCACGAGGAGGTAATACACCAAACCGTCAACAAGCCTGGCAACACGTCACTGTCCGTGTTGAGCGAGGTCGTCCGAACCACCAAACCCGCTGCGTCCACGACTTGCAGCTTGCCCGCACCGAGAAGCTGTGTTGGACTCGGCCTTCGGGACAATTACTGTAGGGCACTCCATACCATGCACAAGCGTCTTGAAGGGATGGTACGTGTCGTTGAGATGGGCAGTCAAGAGTGTCAGGCCAGGCATCCAGTCGGTGGCCTCGCACGACTTTGTCTTGTCGACATCGATTGTCGTCTACACCACCATGAGACATCGACATGAGAGATCCAAGAAATTCGACCTCGGCGATCCACCCCGTGTCCACGCGACGACGTACCACGATCGTCACGTGTGCAGTTTTCAAAAGCTTGTTTGCGATGGCCACGGCAATGGAATGCCACAGGCTGGGTTTCTTATCGTCGTCTCGCATGACTGGAGGTGGTCGATCGACTGTGGTTGTGGTCGAGCGATCTGTAACCCGAGTCTGTACGCAATCAGAGCAATACTTGGCAGGGTCGTGCTGGATGTGAGTCGACAGGTCATTGCCAGGGATATCCAATGGACATGTCCATGGCTGCGTATGATTTGACTCATTGGGCATTGCATCGACCAACCAAGACAACGCTGTTGGTTCCCGTGGACTCGAAAGGTTTTACGCTTAAATGTTCGGTCATTATGGAAGCCCCCGATTCATTTCAGCTGGCCATGTTGTAGGCAACATGTGCCTCTATTTTGGCTCGGGGCCAGTATCCTTGTCACCACTGATACAATGGGGATGAAGAATAAAGAAAGGATAAATATGGGTTGTTGTCGGAGGGCAAGTTTTGTACCCAAAATGGTGGTACAAGTTGGACGACGACGAGGACGAGCCACCACGAGAAGCCGGCGCATGGGGGACGAGGACCGCCCGGGATTGGCGATGGGATCCTCTACGGCAGGCTCTTCGAGGAGGGTGTCATGCGGCGATGGCGGCGTGTCCTCGACAACATCGATGTCGGTCATATTAATGTGCGAGGATACAATAATATCCATTCGAATTTCTTTCTTGTACAATCAAGAAATAAAGGCAAAAACAATTGAAGTTCGATATTGGTCTCCGCCAACTACTCTCAGTGAACGAAAGTGAATTCCAAGCTGAAATACTCAAACTGAATATCATTACTTCGAAGTATATTGTAGTGTAGATTTCTCCTTAGCCAATTTCGTAACTCTCCCCGACTGCACTTAGGCTGTTTTTCTTGTAGGAATGCCCGTATGTCGCCAAAAGAAGAGTTAGTGGTAAATTCAAGGGCTCGTCCCTGGCGATATGAAGATATTCCATGTCCTGCGTGTTGACAATTTGCTGAAATTCATTGATAATGGAAAATTTCCATGGTCGGAATGACTGTTTTGACATTTTATGGCTCTTCAATAAATTAAATGATAACTGGCCAATGAATTCTGCGAAGCAGCAATATCTGAATACCCAATCAAGTTGCCAAGTCCGCGAAAAAATGAACCATTGATGGATAACTGCAAAACATCTAATACTTACTGCATGTATTTCTCTGGATACAACTGTAAATTGCAAGAGGCTGGGACTTCAAGACCACTCGACGAGGACGTCCTCGATTTTTGAGGTCTCGCAAGTTGTGAGGTGATGATTTAAATGCGACATACGAGCGAATGTTTCTGAGGAGTGTTGCAGTGCCAACGAAGCCGGTATGAGCCGTCCTATAACGCGCCAGCTCCACGGTGTCTTGACCACATACATCTTCTCGAAAATGCGGCCTGTAATGATGGCGCTACTGTCAACTACTCCTCCTTGACAAAAGTGCTATCATTATAGACCTCTGTGGTTCGTCCAACTTGCCACCTCGACGTGATCACGAGATTATCTCTGCTCAAGTATCACGAGGTGTCCGATCCTAGCGGCTTCGTGTAACCCTTGCACCAATACACCAGGCGGGGCATCGACCAAGAGAGTGTGGCAGGGAAACCTGACACCGCCACCGTCGCTGGATTCCGCGACCAGGTGTTTTATCAAAGATGCAAATCTATGTGCAAGAGAGTTGAAGCATGCTGCAAGGAGGAGCTGCATTGAATCTTTAGCGACACATGCTTGCTGGAAGATGCACCACAGTGTGGTTCACGGTGTTCAATATATAGGCGGGATTGTGCGATCGTTGGTGATGGCGCAATGGAAATTCAACCAGATTATTCGCGCAAGAAACGCAAGGTGATAGTCGACCTGAATGATCGAATGGTCGGACAGGAGGCCAATCAAAGGCCAACATTTTGGTTTCAAGAAAGCAACTTTGCTTCTTATCGATACACCCATGCGCATCAATTTGAAGTAAGAATTCACCAATCACTGGGGGTTTAAGCATCGAGTACGTATCTGATTTTGAACCACAAGTCCTCAAAAGCTTTTTGCATCAGCTACATTTTCCAAAGTACCTTCCAGCAATCAGAATGATCGGTTCATGCCTTTCCAAATGCTGAGTTATGACATTGAGGTGATTCGTTCTGATGATTCCATGAGTGTTGAATCTTTTCACTGACGAGCTCGCTCATGACTGCGTTCTAGTTTCTTTGAAACACGTAAAACTTCATTTTCAGTTGAGATATCGAATTTTACAGATAAATGTGTTCGCTCTCATCACACAGCAACTCCGAATAAATTTCGTCCAAATTTACAAACTTGTAGTGATCCCATATTGTCAAAATGCTATCAAACTCAAAATGAATGTATAATTTCTTCTTGCATCAGAGTATGATAATGGTGCATGACACAGCGTTTCTTTTTCACATCCATATCCAAGCTTCACAGGGCGGTGATGTGTAAAGAACATGGAACACTAAAGGTTCAAGTACGATACAGTGCATACATGGTAGATGAAGTCAATCTTGTTGTCATTCAACACAAATGTCTCGATCCGACTGTATTTGAGGTGTATTAGGCACGTTTACATATCCCACGAAGCCAATTCCAAATCGGTTAATTGTAAGTCTGTTACGTCAGATCGACCCAATGCTTCCAAGAGGTTGTAGAGCCCACTTGTGTCGCTGGTGTTGCTGCACTGCTCAAGCATAAATCGTCGGAGATTCGAACCCACGACCACTCGACTCAGCACGGTCAAACGGTTGGACACAATGTCGCAGCCTTCCAACTCGAGGTCCTGTAGAAACGACGGACGAGGCGGAATATCCAGCGGCGGTATCGGACTCGAGCTCATGATAAAGGACTCGACCGTGCGGCAGTCGAAGATCGTAGCAAAAAGATCGCTTGTGGGTAACGTCAATGGCCAGTCGCACCACCCAAGCTGGAGTTTTCGCACTGGCTGGGACGAAATCCATTGTTCATACACCCAATCATCTCCTCGGTCAAGGCTAAGTTGAACGCCACATCCATTTGCATGAGAAAAAAATCCTCCAATTTGGACGTGGCTAGAAAGACCAATAGTGGACGTAACGACGTACAAAACACCACAACTTACATCCAATGCGACCAATGTCGCTTGAAGCTGCGGCAGGACACGCACAAGAGGGTCAATGACCTTTTGATAGCACGAGTCGATGGCATACGATACAAAAGTGCATCGCCCACTGGTCGTACCATTCGTCCAGCGGCAGAGGCAAGATGTTGCTGGCATCGGGTAGCCAGGCCCAGTCGATCTGGGCAATTGAATTC
>VJMH01006460.1:0-11238 GCA_009835185.1 Aphanomyces stellatus | reverse complement strand
ACACAAGCTCACGACATTAATTTATCTCCATATGTTGCAGCTCGCGTCAAGCGCATCATGATGGCCGACCCCGACGTTCAAAAAGTGTCCAAGGACGCGTCGCTGGCTATCGCCAAGGCCACGGTAGACCATCCGCTGCATGCGACATTTTTTACAACATTTTCTTAGGAAGAATTCATTCAATACCTGACGGCAAAAGCGAACGATAGCGCAGTCATGTCGAAGAGAAAAACGATCAAAGAGAGCGACGTGCTGCAAGTGATTCACTCGCAGAGCGTCCTCGACTGGTTGCGAGACGACTTTCCAGAGCACAAAAAGGTGCAATCCAAGCCATCAAAATCTACCACTGCGTCCACCGGCGCCGCCGGCGCCCCTGCCAAAGCCACCAAAGCATCCAAGCACCCCCCAACCAACAAATCCACGAGCACCTCGATCACATCCTTCTTTGGGCGTGCATGAGCGCTGTAACACAGCAATACTTATTCCTTTTCTCTCGCCAGGATGAAAATATCGCGTCGCGATGCTGGGCCGCCAAGTGGACGGACGATTGGCAGTTTGTTGGATACTCTATTTCCACACGGCGATGTAAATTCTGGTACTGCGGGGAGGATGTATTTATGAGGGCTTGCTATTTGATTGCGGAGGAGGGATTGACGACGTGAATGGCTTTCGGAGCTCAGACCATGGAGCAAAACTACATTTTGGGCATGAGGAAATAGTGCTGGATAAACCTTGCGGTGTTTGAAATTGCACCTATCTTCCTTGCTTGATCGGACGCAATTTTGTCCAAAAAGATTACCGTGGCGAGCGTATGTACCGCTGTGCCAGGAAACCCCCCAATGACATCCACGCAGAGCAAAACCAGTAACATTTTCACCAACACAAACTGAGGCACCAAAGACTTCTGACCAAGTGTGGGGTGCACTCAAGCGGCACATCATTTACGATGGAGGTGGCCCGTGTTGATTGATTTTCAAGTCGAAATATAGTCCCAAAGACTTCTCATCAATCGAGCACAATGGCGCGCTTTGCGCGCTTTAGTCCAACTGCCTGAACGACAATCTCAGCTCACGTGTCGTCGTCCACTCGCCCCCTCGATTTGGCATACTACGTAATTACTATCGTTAAACTCACGTCCTCTATTGGACGTGGAGGTTGTGGCCCGCGACGAGATCGCCGCATTGGACGTAGAGCGCGTCAATGTCATGGAGGAAGGCCTTCTTCGCTTCGTTACGCTTGACCTTGAACGTCGGCGTCATCATGTCATTTTCGATCGAGAACGGCACGGGGTGCAGCTTGATGGCCTTAATCGTTTCAAAGCCGTAGAGTTTGCCCTTCTTGCTCAGGGCGATGAGGTCCTTGTGGACCGCGTCCGTCACTTGCTTGTCCTTGCACACGTCGACAAACGAACCCGCAACGTTGAGCGACTTGGCCAGCGTCATGAGCGCCTCTTCTTCGGGGATGATGATGGCCACCAACACCGAGTGCAAGCTGTCACCATACACAAACGGCTGTGCCACATACGGGCTCGTGACCAAAATGTTTTCAATCTTCTCGGGCGCGACATATTCGCCTTGGCTCAGCTTGAAAATGTTCTTCTTGCGGTCGACAATCTTGAGCCGCCCGTCGAGTGTCCAGACGCCAATGTCGCCCGAGTGGAGCCACCCGTCCTTGTCAAAGGCCTCGGCCGTCTTCTCGGGGCACTTGTAGTAGCCGGGAAAGACAGCGGGGCCACGAAAACAGATTTCGCCGCGGCCATTCACGCGGATGCGCGTGGCTTCGTCGTCGCCGTGGGTCGTGTCCGTCACGTTGTAGCCCATATCGGGAATCGAGACCAACTTGACGTCAGCGGCCGAGATGGGGAGGCCGACTGTGCCGACCGTCGTGTCCGACGGATGCGTCATGCCGCCGCTGGCCACGGTTTCCGATTGCCCGTAGCCTTCGTGGACGGGGCAGTCGAGCAAAATGCGGAAAAAGCTCATGACTTCGTCTGCGAGCGGCGCCGACCCCGTCACGACCAGCGTGCACCGGTCCAAGCCAATCTTTTGCTGCACCTTGGAAAAGATGAGCTTGTCAAAGAGTGCGTGGCGGCGCAGGCCTTGCTTCAAGTTGGCCAATTTCGTGTCAAGCGCGAGCGAAAAGAGCCAGCCCTTGAGCCCGCCGGCCGCTTGGCCACCATTTACAACCTTGTCGTAAATCTTGTTGAGGAGGCGCGGCACCGTGACAAAAAGCGTCGGGCGGATCAGCGCCAAGTCTTCCGTGAGCTTGAGCGTGTTGCCTTGGTAAAAGCCAATGGCGCCGCCCTGGCGCAGCATCACGCACTGAACAATGTGCTCGATGCAATGTGCCAACGGCAAGTACGACATGTGCACCGATTCGTTGGTAAACGTGAGCGCGCTCGCGTCCGTCTTGAGACGCTCTTCGAGTCCTTCAAAGGCCGACATGACGTTTTGATGCGAGATCGGCACACCCTTGGGGTCGCCCGTTGTGCCGCTCGTGTAACTAGAACAACCATCAGATCAGAAAGACAAGGGGATAGCCAACGTACATGAGGCAGTAAATGTCCGAGGCCGTGGGCATGACAGGTGCCACGGGGTGCTTGGCGCCGATCGCTTCAACTTGGCCAATTGTGTAGACCTTGAGACCCGCCTTGGCGGCGGCGTCCACTTGGTCGGCCGAAACAGCATCAACGTCGACCAAAACGACAAACTTGAGTGTCTCGACGCTGGCCTTCGCGGCCAGCACCTTGGTGAATTCGCCCGTCGTGCACACGACCGTCGGGGCCTTTGTTTGCAGGAGGATAAATTGCGTCGAGTTTTCACCGAGCGTGTCGTAGAGTGCGACGGGGAAGCCGCCGCAGTAGTGGGCCGTGTACTGGCCAATGACCCATTCCGGACGGTTCTTCATGTACAAGCAGAGCGGACGTTCGTTGTCGGCCGTGGATTCGAGCATCTTTTCGTGGGTCAAACCCGCGGCAAAGTGTTCAATGCGTTGGTACACTTGGGCGTACGTTTCCCAGACGTAGTCGAGGGCCTTGCCGTTCGCGTCAAAAGGACGATGGCCCAAGGCGTTGCGGGCGCCGTTGATCTTGATCGAGTGTTGGAGCGCGTGGAGCATGCTTTGCGCTTGCACTTTGGGCTTCACAGCGACCGAGTGGATCGGACCATGGCCGGGCTTGACTTCGGATTCGTCGATCGCGATGTAATTGTCTGGCACCTTGAGCAACTTCTCCGACGGGATCGTGAAGAGATAGCCGAGGAAACCAAGGAGACCCGCGAGCGCGAGCGCAAATGGCGACGTGACGAGGCTTGCGAGCATGCTTCGTGTGGGGGGGAGAAGGGAAATTCCGAAATGAGCCATCTCAGTGTTCTCGCACATTCATCCACAAAAAGCGAGTTTCGTTGAACTTCGACTGCAGATAAACTTCGACTGCGGTTGCTGCGAAGCCTCAACATCCGGACATCCGGATGACCCTACATTCTATACAAATGCCAAGTCACTCTTGTTACACCTTCCTGAGCAGATCCATGATTGGCTACGTGAAAGTTATTTCAGCCAATGAAATCGTCATACCGCCCCGGCGACCAGAGGTGTCCGCAAGAGGCCGGCACTGTGGCTTCCAAGTGTTGACGCATGATCACTGGGTAATCTGCAGACCAGACGGAGTCTACGTAGACGCTCGATCTTGTCGACTCATCGAAGCGGCGCAGCGTCACGAGGACTCCGTAAGCATGACAGCCCCTGCCTCCCGTGACTGGCTTTTGTCTCTGGCTGCTTGGACAAAGCAACAGCCTTGGCGAAACAACTTTGCGCTCATGACGCATGACCTGTGCTCTTTACTCCGCCCCCATCGACACGGTTGAGCACGATCTTGCATGCGCTCAGATTGTTGGTTAGTTCATATTGGTGATTTTGTTGGTTAGTTCATAGAGCCTGGTGTGAGCGTATGGTTGGACCGTGCACAACACCGCTCGTGATAACACCACCAAGATCTTGTCGTGAGCAGCAGGTGGGGTTGCGTGAGGACGACATGGGGAAGGAAACATCCGTGGATATTTCGAAGTTCGAAGTTAAAGTACAGTGCGACTGGCACATTGCACTGGGAAAATAAAATCGGATTTCAACAGTGCGTGTCCAGCTTGCCTGTCCGGAGGAGCTGACGCAAGTCTGAACGACTGATAAAGTTGAGATGCGCGTCGATGCCGTCCAATGTAATGAAATGGCAATTGGAGAATTTTCCTTTGATGAGCGCACTATTTTGACCCTCAAATACTTGGTTGAACGTTCAGCTTTGCCATGTCTCCGAATGCTCTGGTTACATCGTGCAAGGAATTTTTTGTGCCAAGAGTTGGCTTGAATTTGAATCTTATATATTTCGCCAGTGCCGGCACCGCACGCGCCCGTGCTTTCAACCACAAGCACGTGGGAGCTAGCGCGTCGTTTTCGTAAAGTCAAATTCTTGACATGACAAATGCTCGTGGTCGAACAATTTCAAAATCTCATAAACAAAAATCATGTTTTGGCCCCACATCGTAACCTTCCGCGCGACGGTGTGATGGTGCTTGATTAAAGTCGAGAAAAGAAAATAACCTTCGAATAAATTTGGGTTTGGTGGTATTCGTCGGATACTGCAGCAGTGAACTCAAAATTCCCGCACGTGCGCGGAGTAAGAAGCAAGTCCATTCGCGTGTCAAATCTTACTTGTACATTTGGAACGAGGCTATTCTGAGGCATCCCAAATCATGTGCCGCTCGAAAACTCCATTGTTTTCAAAGCAGTGAAAATGCTACTTCGAAGTACTACTATCCAGAATCACCTTAACAACTTCTCGCTGTGCGATTGGCTAAAATGACATTACTTCAAACCATTGGATAAAATAGAGGCAATTTACACCCAATAGAATCGACAAGATTTGTTCAACAAGACCAGGAAAACCTGCGCCAGGGATTTGTGATTTGCACTTTTGGGGCCGACCTACAAGTATCACGGGGCATTGTTTGACCATACCTTAACACTGCATACCTCTCCTCCTTCACTACCGCTCCACTTTCGGAGATGAGGTTATACGGTTCTGATTATTGTAAACGAGGACAAAACATTGGGGGATGCTCGCCTTTCGCAACAAGTATCAATGAATGGGGGCATGACTGGGAGACTAACATCCAGTTTGGACATGATTTCTACTCGAAGAGGAGATCCGAGTCCCAATCTTGCCGTCGTTGACATTGACCATTTCCTGCGCAAGCTTGGGATGGGCGCAAACCACTGGCGCAAACGTTGACGCGGCCTGCTGTAACGGTGTCACTGGGGCAAATCCCTATTCTTCCCACATCGTGGAAATTACTCCGGAGTACCGAGCCATTGGCGCTATTCATTGGTTGGATCAAGTGCTCTCACGTGTATTACCGACATGTATAAAGCGTGTGTTTTACTTTTACCCATATCCGTCAAGGGCAAAACCCATCGTAACATGTGTCACACATCTGCGAGACTGGGTTGTCGATTTGGCAAGCAGTGCGGAATCTCACGCTCGTCGTCGCCATGAGTGTCTTGCCACCGCCATCCCGGACAGGACCGCGCGATGTGAGGTACAGAATCGCCCATCTTCCCTGTCACTCAGACATGAACATGCGTAGCTTCAGCGGGGCTATCGATGCACTTGGAAGCAGGCGACGATGTGCGCCATCGTATTGCCGCGGCGTTGGCATTTTGACACACAATGCTCCACCGCCGTTCCAGCGTGGCAAGTCCCTTGACCTGAATCCCCGCTCTAGCAGCTTTGTCATGTCCCGGGGTGAGTACATTGCCCCCGACAAGATTGAAAACGTCCTCGTCACGAGTCGCTACGTCGCTCAAGCATTTGTCTACGGCGACAACACCCACGAGACGTTGGTTGCAGTGGTCGTGCCCGAAGATTATGCCATTCTTGCCTTGGCCGAGCGACTCCAGATCAAAGAGACATTGCTTGACGACCTCTGTCGCCATCCCAAGGTAGGCAACCACAGCCCATGGCAACCCCTTTACATGTCGTGGTAGATTGTCCGGGAAGTGCTCCGGGACATTGCGATCGTGAGCAAGGAGGGAAAGTTATATGGGTTCGAGACCGTCCGCAACGTGTTGCTCCATCCGACACCGTTTTCAATCGACAATGACTTGCTCCTCGTGCCAGGATGGAAGCTGCACCGAGAGGCGGCCAAAACCGCATTTAAAGTTGACATCGACCGCCTCTATGCCGAGATCGAGACCTCCACAAGGCCATAAGTGACGTCGACAGGCTTTATATAATGAATATTTATTGGCAACTTTCTGGGGGCACGCTAGCCGCAACATTGCTGTCGGATCTCTCTCTCCTCCTCGAGTTCACACAGTCAAAAGTTTCGTGGGGGGAACGCGACATTGTCAAAAAGGATGGTCTTACCCGGACTTGAACCGGGGACCTTCTCCACGTCAAGGAGACGTGATAACCGCTACACTATAAGACCTCTGTATGTTACATAAACTACAACTTGTTTAAATTAATACATTGGATTGAGGGAAAGAGATGCCGTTAGAGTGGGGATTGGTGGAATCGAGTGCGGTGGCGAGCGAGACCAGTACAAACACAGGAGGACATCGCCTTCGTCTCAAATGGTAGGCTCGATGCCAAACTTGCTTGCAACTCAGGCAAGGCGATGGTGTCGCGTGATCAGGAGGACAGGGTATAATCCACAATATTGAGAATAAGTAGTCAACAGTAATCTTTGTAAGTGTATCTTAATCTTACAATTCAAAAATATTATAATTATTCTGAATTAAATTGCATATTAGATTGTATATTGACATGCGATATATACGATACTTGTTTGCTTTTGGTCAAGCGCCCTGCGTGGACACTTCTACCGTCTAACAACATTGGACCACCTTCAATCGACAGCATCGAACGCGAAGGACTGGTCTCGCCTCTTCGGACATCAAGCTCATGCCCGTTCTTCGATTATGATGGAAGCTTTCCCTCTTCCATCACCATATTCACGAGCTTCTCGCATTCACCTTCGTGTTGGTGTATTCGAAACCGCTCCAAAAGCCCGAAATAGGAACCCGCGTCAAGACCGATCTGTGTGTTGCGAGAAACCCTCCATCTGCTGACACGTGATTTGGTGAGTCGTCTTGATATTATTGTTTCCCATGCACTCTGGTCTCCGCCGCGCGTCGTCGTACTTTACAACATCTTCGTCGACGGCGGCACACAAGCCGTACTCGGAGGCTGATGCATCTGACGTCAAGCCCGGCCATGGTCCCACATACGCGTATGCCGTTCACGCGCCGACGCCCGAGTGCTCCAACATGCTCGACTACTTCCTTCGATCCGTGGCACGCAACCCGTCGAGAGATTGCCTGGGCCATCGACCGCGCGACGCGGACGGCAACGTTGGCGCATACGTCTGGCAGACCTATGACCAGGTACTACACTCCATGTCGTGTCGTCTCCACCATATAGCCATTCCAGGTATGCAAACGCATTCAAGCTTTGGCCGCGGGCTTGATGCACCACGAAATGCTGGTGCCGACAACCGACACCAACGAGCGTGTCCTTGGCATCTTCATGAAGAATCGACCCGAGTGGACGATCGCGCATTATGCAGCCATTTACACGGGCGGCTTTTGCGTCGCCTTGTACGACACACTCGGCGCCGACGCGACGCCGTTTGTGCTCAACCAGACCCAGGCGTCCACACTCGTGTGCACGACGGCCGAGTTGGCCAAAGTGGTGGCCGCGGCGGCGCACGCGTCGACTTTGAAGCACATCGTCTTGTGCGACGTGACGACCAAGTCTGACGAAGCGACGATCGCCGCAACCACTGCAGGGCTGGCCCTCTGGACGATGGCAGAGGTGGAAGCGAGTGGCACCGAGCATCCGATGGCCCAGAGTGTGGCACGTCAAGGCAAGGACATTTATTGCCTCATCTACACAAGCGGCACGACGGGCGAGCCCAAAGGCGTACCTCTGAGTCACGACAACCTCGTGCATGCGATCGAAGCGTGCAAAGAACGCATGAGCATGGGCCAAGGCGCCGCCATATTCAAGGACACGGCCGTTGCGTTCTCGTACCTGCCGCTGGCCCACTCGATTGAGCACTTGATCGAAGCGTCGACCCTAGTCCACAGCGGAAAGATTGCCTACTACCAGGGCGACACGACCAAGATCCTCGATGACCTTGCGCTCGTACGGCCAACGGTGTTTGGCGTCGTCCCACGCCTCCTCAACAAGATTTACGACAAGGTCGTCCATGCTGCCCAAGGATCGGGGTGGGTTGGTGGCGCCAAAACCATGCTCTTTCGCGCCGCGCTCTACGCCAAGTTGCAGAATCTCAAGCTTGGGTTCCGTCGCCACCCGATCTTTGACCCGCTTATCTTTGCCAAGGTCTCGTCGTTGCATGTGTCGGCGGGTGTTTATTGTATTCGCGTAGATTCAACTCAAAGTTGGTCTCGATCGATGTGGCCTCGTGATTGTTGGCTCTGCGCCGCTCTCGCACGATGTCATGGACTTTTTCCGGGTCCTCTTTAGCTGTCCCGTCATCGAAGGCTACGGTCTCTCGGAAGTGACTGGCATTGCGACCCTCAACCTCCCGACGCAATGCACACCTGGCGACGTCGGACCACCTCTCGCCTCGGTCCAAGCCAAACTTGTCTCGGTGTCCGACATGGGGTATTTGATACATTAAATATTCCCATTGAAGGTGACCATCGACCCATGCGTAGGTACGAAATCGGCGACCTGCACCATGGGGACGGTGACCACAAGATCATGGTCCGTGGTCGTGGCGAAGTGTGTCTCCGTGGCCCGACGGTCTTTTCTGGCTATTACAAGCGGCCGGAAGCCACTGTCGATGCCATCGACGCCGACGGCTGGTTCCACACGGGCGACATTGGTGTGTGGCTGCCCGATGGCCGACTCAAGATTGTCGACCGCAAGAAAAACATTTTCAAATTAAGCCAAGGTGAGTATGTCGCCCCGGAACGCATCGAGAACATCCTCGGCACGAGCACGCACGTGGAGCAGGTGTTTGTCTACGGCGACAGTTTGCATGCTATCTTGGTGGCAGTGGTCGTGCCGGCGGAAGAGCCGTTGCGAACGCTGGTTGCCCCCCTTGATGGCACGCTTGAGGAGTTGTGCCAGCACCCGGAGGTATGGTTGACTATGCATATGCACTGAGCAATATGGAGGTGGGCGCAGCAGTTTTGAAAGAATTGGTGGCCGTGAGCAAAGCCAGCAAATTGTTTGGCTTTGAAACGATCAAGGCCATCAAGTTGCACCACGTGCAGTTTACCGTCGAAAACAACCTCCTCACCCCGACGTTCAAATTGAAGCGCAACGAATGCAAAAAATTCTTTGACATTGACATCGACGCGATGTATGGTCAATGTGGGGATTTGGTCGCTGGTGTCAACGTCAAACAAAGCTAAATACTTTCTTGTATTGTCCATGCCATTTTGGCTTTTGCATATTGCGCACACAACAAGGAGTCACAAAACTTGATGTTTTGCTGATCAAGACTGGATGATTGGGTAGTCCCTTGAATTGATAGAAGGCACGACCTCAATAACAACGAGCATGTCTGGATCGTTCTCAGAGCAACAATCTTTTGGTGGCAGCGGCCACCGGCGGCATGGCTACTTCAACCTTGAAGTGCATGCACGTCCACGTGAGTATTGTTTGTTGGTGCGTCGACGAATCCAAACGACTGACCAAACGAACCACCATTGCTGCTGTCGAAATGTGCTCCAACATGACTACTCTTCCAAAAGGAGCAAGCGTGTTCCTACCAATATTGAACGCAACTTTACCAGTTGAAAGCTGGAAGAATGGCACTACCCATCTTTCCACTTGTTGCCAACGGTGTGATGGGCATGTCAAGAGAAAAAGGTACTTGCCAATTGGGTCTAATGTTGAAAACTACCGCGTTGCAAAGCATCGGAATGGGCACACTTGTGCGTTGTGGTGGTGACGCTCGAAATGTCTCCATCGGCTTGTCAGCGACGCCCCGCCGTCGATCGAACTCGAGAAGACTGGCATGCGAGTACTTGTATCGATTTTCGCGCTGCAGGCGAGACACCCAATTCCACAATGTGCATTTCTAGCTCACATGCATAATGGCGAAATAATAAACAGCAAGTAATTGCTACATCGAAACACTTTTTTCAGATTCTATTTTCCTTATTTTATTCCAGCTGGTCATGCGTATGAATTTGAAAATATACCTGTCCTATCGACTGTCGCAGAAACTTCAACATGACGTGTCATTTCGTTGAGCATCACTGCGTCACCGCCACATGTCAGATAGACTTCGGGTGTTTGGTCAAATACCAGACTGAGAATTTGATGGGTTCAACACCAAGAACGTCTCAAAGGGCCACTAACACAAACGCCCAGGACGTTGGTATGGGGTTTTCCAATGTACTCAGGAATTCTTGGAAATTGCACACACCTGAGGTTTGTCGAGAAGCATATACCCAGCGGCCTCACCTCTAAAGGGTATATAAACCGGAGTTTTGGATATTTAATCGAAGTTTGGCACCAAATACCCAGCTTTATATCGGTCTCTTTTACTTCGAATTTCGATTCGACAGCCAATCAAATTGCGTGCCTTTCCACATCCAGGTTGAAAGATTTTTTTATGCGATCTGCGTGTCGGAATCAGTCCAGAGAAAACAATCGCGTGCGTCAAACCAAGTGTGGAACCGAGGAGACTTCTTCGGTTGCCATTCATTCTTGCTTTGGATCTGTGTTGGCGACATCATATGCGTGCATCAATAACCCCGCCTTCCTCCAAGCCCCTTGCGACAGCCGACGCGTCCACTGCCAAGGACGGCCATGGTGCAACATACACGGCCGGAGTCCCGACTGCGCCCGAGTGTGCGACCATGTTTGAGTACCTCCAGCGCTCCGTCCAGCGCAACCCCACCGGCGACTTTCTCGGCCATCGTCCCAAGGGTGCCGACGGCGTCGTCGGGCCAGACTACGAGTGGCAATCCTACGAAACGGTACACTCCATCGCGTCGAGGGGATCGTCCTAACTACCGTCTTCCTAGGTCTTTGGTCGCATCCAATCGCTCGCGGCAGGCCTCTTGCACCACGACATGATTGCGCAGACGACCGACGCCAACGAACGCATCCTGGGCATTTACATGAAGAACCGCCCTGAATGGGTCCTCGCGCACTACGCCGTCATGTACGCCGGCGGCTTTTCGGTCGCGTTG
>VJMH01006459.1:0-44832 GCA_009835185.1 Aphanomyces stellatus | reverse complement strand
GCCGTCATTTGTACTACGTAGTAACAAGTACTGTGGCTCGTTCTGTGGCTGAACAAACGTTGTGTCACAAGGACGCCGAGACGACGCCGATGCTGGTGCGGGGATCGTTGCCCTTTTCGCTCTTCAAGTAGCACACACCATTCGCAAACGAGAATGCCTTGCAACCCGAGTAGCTACGGCACACAGCGCAGCAGTCTTCGGCGGCAACAGCAGAGACACCAGTGAGGTCATTGCCAAAGAAGTCAGTGTTTTGTTGCAACGCAGTGCACTTGTATACACGACCCGAGTAAACCTCCGAGCTCGTCAAGGTCGCGTTGCGGCGCCCCTTGAGGTAGCACACGCCGTTGTGCCAACTGTAGGCATTGCACTGGTCGTTTTGCTGGCACGCGTCGCAGCAAGATTCGAGCGAGCCCGCAGCACTGCCAATATCTTCACCAGTGTAATCGATTTGCTTGTCCACGTGGGAGCACGTCGAGAGAGTGACGTTGCCGCCGATCGAACCAGCGCGGGCGCCAGCAGAAGCCGCCGCGCCACTCTTGGCCGATTTGAGCCAGCAGGTGCCACCGTTGTAGGAGTTCCAGACATAGTACTTGCAGCCAGGGACGATCTTGCAGTCGTCGCAGCAATTGTCAAACTGACGGTTGGAAGTCGAAGCAATGTCGTTACCGGGGTAGTCCACGTTGGGTTCGTCAGCGGCACACATACTGGGAGGCGATGGTGGGCTAGTACTCTTCAGGACGGCCGCGTACGTGCCGAACGAGCTGAGCTTGGAGCCTTGGGCTGACTTGAGCCAGCACGTGCCACCGTTGAAACTAGACCAGACAAAGAGTTTGCAGCCAGGGGTGTTGGCGCAATCGGTTGTGCAGTCAGTGGGGGCGGCACGTTGGGTTGAAGCAAAGTCAAAGTCGGCGTAGTCGGTGTTGGCTTCAAGGGGGTTGAAGCGCGAGTCCCAGGGGGCGGGAGCTGGTGTGACCGGGGCTTGGGTGACTGGAGGCGATGTGTTGGTAGGGGCGCCGGCCACCGCGTCCTTGGGCAAGAGGTTCTTGTTGCGCAAAAAGGTGACGATTTGAGACATCTTGACGGCGTAGTTGGAGCTATACTCGGTAGTACCTGGCTGGCAGCCACCGCAGTTGTGCAAACCGATGACGAGGTTGGTGTCAGCAGCGAGGAGTGGCGAGCCCGACGAGCCGCCTTCCGTGTCCAAGTTGTGGCCAAGGCGGTCCAAGCTGTAGCAATCTGTCTGTCGTGTGTTTGTGTAGGAAGTAGTCGTGATCTTCCCAGGCGCGTGGGCCTTGGTGATCGCAATGCGCTTGGGTTTGGCGTACGGGTGGCCAATCACGTACGCCGCTTCGTTCAAGACAGCTTCCGAGTCGCGTGCTTGGAGGTAGCCATACTTGACCAAGTTCAAACCGGGGTTCACGTTGAGCTTGACAAGGGCAAAGTCCAGCGCGATGTCGTTGATGACCAAGGTCGTGCTGTTGGCGACGTACACACCAGGGCTGCTTCCCATGCTGAATGGGTCGTTGCAGCCAGGAGTCGCGGCTTCAAAATC
The DNA here is from genome assembly GCA_009835185.1 of Aphanomyces stellatus. Taxonomy (NCBI): domain Eukaryota; phylum Oomycota; class Saprolegniomycetes; order Saprolegniales; family Verrucalvaceae; genus Aphanomyces; species Aphanomyces stellatus. The sequence continues at coordinate 43,280 of VJMH01006459.1, read as the reverse complement.
GACCATCGTCTGCTTGGCCCACTCGTCTGTGGAGATGCAATGGTTGTTGGTGATCAAGTGGCCTTCCGAGCCAAAGAGCCACCCCGTGCACCACGAGTTGCCAATGTGCAAGCGCGCGACCGAGCGGGTTTTGTCAAACTTGGCCGGGTCCGAGTATTTGTAGCACACGGCGTTTTCAGACTCGTCGACGTTGCAGATCGATTCGGTGCCGTCGATGGGGGGCACCGGGTCTCCTTGGGCGGCGACAATGGCGCCAAAGCTGAGAAGTGCCAACGAACCCTTGAGGGAGAACATCGTAATGGAACCCTGTTGGTGCAAATTATGCCAGGGAAGAGAGGAGTTGCAGACGCGCACTATGTTGCGATATGTAACGAACTCCAAAATTCGACCCAATGGCATTGTCTGAAAGGGCGTTTGCCTGAAAAGGAAACACATTGAAGGTCCCCCGAATGCCAACGTCCACATTGCCAACGTTCTCGCAGTGAACGACCCTACCGGCAACGTATCCTCAAGCGTCAAGCTCCCGCCTCTTTGTGCACTTCACATGGAGAGGCTTGGGGCAACGCCCAGCCTCCACCCCCAAGTGAATTGCACTCGTGTTGGCGTGTGGTGGTTGAAGATCAAAAGCCGCTGTGGTTTATAGGAGGGGCAAGTTGACAAAGGAGAAAGATGTGGGGAAATTCTGATTCAATGGTGTGGCACGTCGCAATGATTTAATTCATGAAACGACAGCTTTTGTGGGCCATTTCGTTCATGTGGGTGACATAAAATGTCAGTTCCTGATTGGAAGGTCGTCTAATTCGACATTGAAAATCACAGCAACTGGCGGCGCAATGAAATCAAAGGCAGCAATGGAAGCAGACAATGGAAAGATTCAAGTGTTGCGACACGCATCCGATGCTTCTGAGCCACAATCAAATAGATGGCAGGCATCCCTCGACAACTTGAGACACAAATATATTTCAATCATATACTCTTTCAATCATATATTCTATCGTCGCCATTCGAATGCGGTACAATTGTATTTACAAAGAGGCCGAGACGACGCCATTGCTGGTGCGGGCGTCGTTACCCTTTTGGCTCTTCAAGTAGCACACGCCATTCGCGAACGAAAACGCCTTGCAACCCGGATAGCCACGGCAGACAGCGCAGCAGTCTTCACCGGCAATTGCAGCGACTTCGGCGAGGTCGTTGCCAAAAAAGTCAGTGTTTTGTTGCAACGCAGCGCACTTGTACACACGACCCGAGTGGACATCCGAGTTCTTCTTGGTCGCACTGCGGCGACCCTTGAGGTAGCACACACCATTGTACCAGCTGTACGCGTTGCACTTGTCGTTCTTCTGGCACGCGCCACAGCACGAATCGAGCGAGCCCGCGGCACTGCCAATATCTTCACCAGTGTAATCGGTTTGCTTGTCCACGGGGGAGCACGTCGAAGGGACATCAGGCGAGACGTTGCCACCAATAGAACCAGCGCGGGCGCCATCGAACGCAGCCGTGCCGCTCTTGGCCGACTTCAGCCAGCATGTGCCACCGTTGTAGGAGCTCCAGACGTAGTACTTGCAGCCAGGAACGTTCTTGCAGTCGTCGCAGCAGTTGTCAAACTGACGGTTGGAAGTCGAAGCAATGTCGTTACCGGGGTAGTCCACGTTGGGTTCGTCAGCGGCACACGTACTGGGAGGCGTGGGTGGGCTAGCGCCCTTCATAACAGCCGCGTACGTGCCGAACGAGCTGCGTTTGGCGCCTTGGGCTGACTTGAGCCAGCACGTGCCACCGTTGAAACTAGACCAGACAAAGAGTTTGCAGCCAGGGGTGTTGGCGCAATCGGTCGTGCAATCAGCAGCGGCGGCACGCTGGGTCGAGGCAAAGTCGAAGTCGGCATAGTCGGTGTTGGCTTCAAGGGGGTTGAAGCGCGAGTCCCAGGGGGCGGGAGCTGGCGTGACGGGGGCTTGAGTGACCGGAGGCGGCGTGACGGGAGAGACCGCACCAGCCACTGCATCCTTGGGCAAGAGGTTCTTGTTACGCAAAAAGGTGACGATTTGAGACATCTTGACAGCGTAGTTGGAGCCATACTCGGTAGTACCTGCCTTGCATCCGCCGCAGTTGTGCAAGCCGATGACGAGGTTGGTGTTGGCGGCAATGAGCGGAGAGCCGGACGAACCGCCTTCCGTGTCCAAGTTGTGGCCAAGACGATCGACGTTGTGGCAGTCCGACGGACGCTCTTCCGTGTAGGACGTGGTCGTGATCTTCCCGGGTGCATTGTCCTTGGTGAGCGCAATGCGCTTAGGCTTCCCGTAAGAGTGGCCAATAACGTACGCCGCTTCGTTCAAGACAGCTTCCGAGTCGCGTGCTTGGAGGTAGCCATACTTGGCCAAGTTCAAACCGGGGTTCACGTTGAGCTTGACAAGGGCAAAGTCCAGTGCGCCGTCGTTGATGACCAACGTTGTGCTGTTGGCGACGTACACACCAGGGCTACTGCCCATGCTGAACGGATCATTGCAACCAGGAGTCGCAGCTTCGAACTCGGCCATCGTCTGCCCCGCAAAGTCGGCTGTCGAGATGCAGTGGTTGTTGGTGATCATGTGGCCTTCCGAGCCAAAGAGCCAACCGGTGCACCACGAACGGCCAATGTGCAAGCGTGCGATGGGGCGGGTTTTGTCAAACTTGGCCGGCTCCGAGTCCTTGTAGCACACGGCGTTTTCAGAGACATCAACATTGCAGATCGATTCAGTGCCGTCAGTGGGCGGAGCCTCGTCGCCTTGGGCGGCGACAAGGGCGGCGAAGCTGAAGAGCGCCAATGAGCGCTTGAGGGATACCATCTTGTGGTGAAATTTGCAAGTGCCAGAAATGGAAGAGGAGACTCGCACTATGTTGCGAAATGTTACACATTGCCGAAACCCAGTTCCATCGTCGCCAAGCCTTTTCACAGTTTACGCGTCTCGTACTAAGCGACTGACAATCCGATTTTATCTGGATTTTTCGCCAAGTGCTTTGAGTTCTCGTCAATTTCAGGCAGTAAAATCAGGCTATTTTGGGATTTTGGCGAATTTTAACACATAATCCGTATTGAAAGAACCAACCGTGGATGATGGAGAATCGGACAAAGCTTTAGCGCACTTACTACAGCTTTGGGATTATTTTATGTTATGAAACCGTACTTAAATGGATTCTGAGATCTTCGCTCTGCCGAATCAACAGCGTACACACATGATTAAAGTACAAAGTAACGCACTTACGAGGGATGGATACTGAAATTTCGGCATTGCGTATCGCAGAAGGCTTCAATTTTGCAGAAATTTCAAGTTCTGGGTATTTTTGGAATTGCTTCTTTGATCGCAAATAACTCAAAATGCTCTCTTTTTGCTGAAAGTCGTTGATTTTTCAAGCATATTCATGTATTTTTTTTTCTCCGGGTCACGATCGTGTGCACCTGAAAGGTTGCTGTGCGATGCGCTTGCCTGTGCTGTGTGTTGCAATTTCACCTCTTTACCGTAAAGCACACAATAACTCACCAGACTTTTTTGCTCATCATTTTGTGAATTGTTGCTGGCTGGTGAGTTTATTTTGATATTTTTCCGGATAAAATTATGTATTTTTATTCGTATTCCTAATGATAAATATTATACTTGATATTTGTAGGCGTAAGGTAATTTATTTTCATGGTGTGTTGTTTTCAGTTGGTGAGTTATTGTGTGATTTGGTGTCGCTGGTGAGTAGTTTTGTGCGGTGAGTTGTTGTGTGCTCTACGGTACCTGACCTGACCCGCGCCAAGCATGCAATCTCGTGTGTGGCACTACCTCAACATTGCCGCAACCACGTAGGCCCCAGCATACCCGATCAAATTGGATTACACCGCCTGTGGAACCAAGGGCAAAAAGGGCTTACATCGACGCGACGCGCGTGACCATCATCTTGAGGTTCCAGTCCCAAACCAAGGGCGAGGCTGGGCCAGCGTCGCCGTCTTGCAAGTGCGTCGGCGGATCTTCGCCGTAGACAGTCACCCCCACATACGGACACGCGTCAAAGTCGTACGTCGTGTCCTTGTTCAGCCGCGCGACGAGGGAGGAAGCCCATGTCGGCGGCACCTTGTGCTTCTTCATGTAGGCCTCGTCCGCCTTGGCCCACAAGTCTAGAATCCAGAGCGGTTCGTACGTGTATGGCATGGGGCCGTGGGGCCATCGGCGCGTCGCCTGTGTCTTCAAATACTGGATCGCATCGGCCGCGGGCATCGACTTGAGGGAAATCGGACTGCTCAAAAAGGTCGGCCACGCGGGGTGCGGCGTGCGCAGGATAAACTTGAACACGTCGTCGCCCTCCATCTCCGAGAGGCGGTAGGCGAGCTTGAGAAACGCCGATTGCGCCGCGGCCAGGCGCGAGCGCGCGGCCAGGCCAGACGCCAGGTGGAAAAACTGCTCCCACAGCGCTTGCCCGTGCTTGTCAAAGAACGCCTTCAGGTCCACGTTGAACCCTTGCCGCTTCTTCGAGTCGTTGGGCAAAAACGACTGAAAGTGCTCGCACCACTCCCGCCACGGGTTGGTCGTGGCTATAAAGTCCAGCTCGATGCTCAAGTCGTCGGACGTTTGCAGAGATGCCGGCAATGTGTGGTCGTCGTTGGCCTTGGCGTCGTCCTTTTTCTTTGCCAGCTTCTTGCTCTTCGAGATGGCCTTTTCCAAATCCCGTTCCTCTTGGTCGTCGCCCACCACGTTGTTGAGGCCACGCAGGTTTGCGTCGCGCTCTCGTCTTAAAAAGTTGGCCGTCATGGCTGCCCCGCGTTCGCTCGTGCGGCGGGTCGCCTTTGGGCTCTCGGGCGCCGCCGTCGGCTCGTCTGGTTCGTCGTCGCCGTCGTCAATTGTCTTCTTCTTGGACTGGGGCGACGGCGGCAAGAGCATCTTGGGCGGCAAGAGTGGCTTGAGGACTTCCTTGGCCTTCGTCTTCTTGGCTGGCCGCGGCGGCGTCTCGGGCACAATGGTGTCGGCGGTTCGCTTCGACTTTGCCGCGGGGGCTGGTGGTGTAGGGACCGCGGGCGGCGCGGTTTTGCCCTTCTTGGACGACGATTTCGTGTGTGGCCGGGTCATGACTGTGGGCGGCGCGGCGTTGGATTTTTCGTTGGTCGTGTCGACGTCACCTTGCGGGAACATTTGATCCGAAATCGTGGCGGAAAAGACCGTCACGTTCTCCAACGCGGCCAAAAAGTCGTTTGCACGCGCCACGTCTTGGCTGGCGTAGGCCTCTGCGAGCTGCCGCAGCCCCGCGACGTTTTTCGTCTGGAATTTGGCGTCGATCCATTCGACAAAACCCACGAGGGTTGCCGACGGCGGCGGCGCGGCGCTCTTCTGCGCTGTGGTCTCATCGATGTGTGCGAGCGCACGCTTGACTGTTTTGTTCGCATGGTTCAGCATGTTCCCCGTCTGGGTGCGAATGGAATCGGTGGCGGCCAAGACCTGCTTGGCGAGTGTCTGCAGTTGGTGAAAGTCTTGCATAATCGTTTCTCTCGTCTCGTCCTTCATGATGACCGTCAAAGGAAGGGTGGTTTCGACTAGAGGGTATCTGTGCTGCGCGCCCGGTTGTCTTCGGATGGCCTTCTCCACTCTCCGTCTGTCAAGATGGCTCGCGACTCGCCTTCCAAGATCAAAATCACAACGGGCATTGATTCGTTATCCGGTAAATCCGGATAATGATTCAAACGGCAGATTTGACACATTCGAAAATCCCGCGCCTATCGTCAAATGAATCACTTGGGACTCCTGCGCGCATATTTTGATGTCCTTGATTGCCCCAGGACGACATTTAGCGATATCATTGTGAAATATTGAAGTCCCTCCAACATTGGCCCTGTAAAGTATGGTTTCAGAGGCACTGGTCCTGGTCTTCGATCCGATGCAAAAATCAAAGCGAAGCGACCGTTGCTCTTAGAATGCCACGTGATGCATCCTGCAATCCCCTTGACGTGGATTCTCCTTGTCAACAAGGACATCAAAACGTGTGGTCGAAAGGGCATGAAGGGTCGCCTTGCAAGCGCAGTCCGACTGTGAGAAGAGACACAAGAGTAGTTGTATGCACAGACGGCGAGCGTCCGCCTTCAGCGCCAAGTCACAAGCTGATACCAGTCCGGACACCAAGGTAGACGTCCAGGATCTGGCACGGATAGCTTATCTTCAGGCAATGCCTGAGGTCTTCCCAACCACCCCATGCGTGTCAAATTCACCTTGAGCACAAATGTGGACTGTGGCCAAGTCTGCGAGAGACAGGAACGTCAGATTGGTGTAAGCAACTCTTTCGCAACCGCTGCCATTGGATCCTCGTTGTGCATTCGTCGTACTGTCATTTGATTGGCTGTCAAATGTCCATCGTCTGGTCGTGCCCAATCACAACGAGTCCCACATTGCGATCCAGCAGGATGCGACCAATGCAGATTGCCTCCCACCCTTGCGCTGATCCTGCATGCGAGCGCTCGCTGTCTCTCAGAACCCAAAATGACGACACACCCCACGACTGGTGGGCGGCGCAAGGTCTACATCGACGTCAAGACGCCCGAGGACGCGGTGGTTGACCGCAGCACAAACGGCGGCGCACTTCGCCCGGGCGCTGCCCCCATCTACTCGAGTCCTGAAGTGCTCTCGCTCCTCCTGCAGTACTTTGGCGTTGGTCTCCTCCACGGTGGCCTCCCGTCGCTCGTCTACCCACTCTTCACAGTCTACTTTCGAATGACGGGTGCGCAGACAAACGCCGCGTCGGCGCTCACCATGATTGGGTGGAACATCAAGATGTTTGTCGCGATCCTGAGCGACTGCGTGCCCCTCTATGGCTACCGGCGCAAGTCGTGGATCGTCCTCGGCTGGGCCCTCACCTTGATTTGCCTCGTCGTGCTCGCTGCGATGCCCCACGGAGACCCGTACATCAAGTCCCCTGACCTCTACCACGCCGCGCTCACTGCATTGGACGAGAGCCAGCTCAACACGGACGCGCAGGCGCGCGGCGCCGTCATCGCGCTCCTCTGTGGCCTTGGCAGCATGTGCTTCATCGTCGCCGACGTCGCCTCCGACGGCGTCTTGGTCGAAATGGCGCAGCGTGAGCCCGACCACGTCCGCGGTCGGCTCCAGTCGCTCGCGTTCGTCGTGCGCAACGTCGCCATGGTCGGTTCGTGGACCATCGTTGGCGTCTGCCTCAACTCGGCGCGCTTTGGCGGTTCGTTCGCGTGGGACATCTCGATCAACGGCATCTTTGTCGTCTTTGCCGCGCCGTGCGTCGCCCTCATCCCGCTCGCGCTTCTCTTTGTTCATGAAGACCGCCACGTCGCGTCCACCATTGACCTCCCGCGCTACTTCAAGCAGCTCTGGCAGCTCTTCCAGCGGCGCGCCGTGCTGCAGCTCATGGCGTTCTACTTTTTTTTCCAGTTTTTCGTGAACGGGTGGACTTCGACGGCCGTGCCGTATGTCCAGTTTCACTGGGTCCACGTCGAGCCCCTCCCGAGCCAGCTGCAGGCGATCCTCGCGGGGCTTCTCTACGCCGGTGGGTTGGCCCTGGCGGGCACATGGGGCACCCACTGGAATTGGCGCACCGTCACGGTCGTCACCGTTGCGTTTGGTGTCGTCGTGACTGCGACTGTCGACTACCTCACGATCTTTGCCGTCGTCCGCAACCAGTGGCTCTACTTGGGCCTGCCGCTCTTGGTCCAAGTGCCGATGGGCGTCCAATTGATGACGCAGTCCTTTGCGATCGTCGAAGTCGCCGAAGTCGGCCACGAAGCCGTCACGTATGCGCTCTTGACGACTGTGAGCAACCTCCCGCTCTCGTTCGGGCCACTCGTCGCCAACATCATCTGCGGCTACTTCAAAATCGGCGACCAAGATGTCTTGCGCGACACGACCCAAGTCCGCAACGAAGTGGCCGTCACTTACCTTGTCTACTATGCCACGACCGTCCTCGGCTGCCTCTTTGTCCTCCTCCTGCCCGCGCAAAAAAGCTACGTCCACGTCCTCTTGGCACGCGGGGGAAACTTGCCGACCACCGCGGCCATGGCTATGGTCCTTCTCTTTGCTTGTCTTGTTGTGTCGCTCGTCATCAGCGTCTTGAGTATGGTTCCAGCTACAGCCTGTTTGCCCATCGCTGGGGGCAAGGGATGCACGACTGACAGAGTCTAAGTCGACAGTGCTCGGTTGCAATCTCATAGAGAGTAGATGTGTGATTGAATGACATGTCGACGGAGTCCCCCAGTCCAACTCTCCATTTCTAGTTTCGATGCACATAGTCTTGGAGATATATCATTTCGCAATCCTTATCAGACTATTGCGTATGGTTTGCAGGTTTGAGGGCCTAGTCGCCTCAGGTTGTGGCAACGCCCTTTTGCCCCCTTCGTCGCGTCAGGGGGGATTCATACGTTAATATTAAAATTAAAATAGGCCGCGAACGAAGACGATACCAATGTCGTCGTCGTCGTCGTCACGCGTTAGGGTTTCTTGGAGCAGCCCGCGCCGCCAGCGATGACGAGGCATTGCGTCCCTGGGAAGAGCGATAGCAAAGCCGCCGTGATGGAATAGATCAAGCAGAGAAAGCTCAAGATAAGCACGACGGCGGCGACGAGGGGCTGCTTGCCGCCGTACACTTTGAGGCGGTAGACTTGGTTTTTCTGGCTCGGGAGCAAGTAGACTGTAAAGCAAGCAAGGAACGCGGCAAAGTAGTAGATGCCATAGGTGTAAGCCACTTGGTTGCGGACAAAGGCCGTGTCAGTGATGATGTCATTTTGCGTCACGCGAAACTGGCTGCTCACAATGTTGCCAATGAGCGGTCCAAAGGCCACGGGCAGGTTGTTCATGGTCGAGAGCAGCGCATACGTGATGCCTTCGTTGCCAATCTCGGCCAGCTCGACAATGACAAAGCTGTTGACGAGGAACTGAACAGAACTTGGCACGTTCTCGACGAGTTGGGTTAGCGCCAGAAAAAAGTATTGGTTGCGCACGACGTCATAGATCGTGCAAAAGTTGGCGACGGCGTCGACGACGTTGATGGTGACGTTGGTGACGACGATGACGGTGCGCCAGTTCCACGCCGTGCCGCGCGTGCCCGTGTAGGCGAGGCCAGCGGCAAAGATGAGGTTGCCGACGATCGAGAAGAGTTGGCTGTTCATGTTGGAGACCTTGGCCCAATGGTACTGCAAGAAGGGTGCGGCAGTCGTGACGACGCCCGACGACAAAAAGTTGAACGCGAAGCGGAAGATCATGTACTGCCACATGGCGCGGTTTTGCACGAGCTGCCAAAACTCGCGCATATACTGGCCAAAGTGGACACCCGCGACCTTGGGCACTTCGTGGATGAAGAGGACGGTCGTGGGCACCATGAGCGCACACGGGACGGCGAGGACGAGGAAGAAATAGTTGAGCGGCATGGCCCACGTGAACGTGCCTCCAAAGTCTTCCGAGTTGAGGCAGAGGCCAATGATGGCTTGGGAGACGACTGTCGCGATGTACCGGGCAATGTAGACCAACGACTGGAGGCGGCCACGGACACATTCGGGTTCACGCTGGGCCATTTCGACAAAAAGCGCGTCGGCTGCGACGTCGGCAACGACGTACGCGATGACGGCGACGCCGCACATGAGCGCGATGGCAAACCCACGGTCGGGCGCTGCTTCGTTGAGGACCGCGGCCTTTTCCGTGGCGGTGAGGTTGCTGTACGGGAGACGGAGGTACTTGCGGTCGACAATGTACGGCTCGCCAGGCTCGTACGTGAAGAGGTAGATCAAACAGGCACAGCAGCAGGTCCACCCAATGACCATCCATGACTTGCGACGGTAGCCAAGGATCGGAAAGCAGTCGGAGAGGATGCCAAAGAAGACTTTGAGGTTCCACCCGATGACCGTGAGCGCCGTGATGCCGTGGGTCTGCGCTCCCGACATGCGAAAGTAGATGGTGAAGACGGGGTAAACAAGGTTCGGGAACGCGCCAAGCATGAGGCCAATGGCCACGTACTGCGAGAGGAGGGCGAGGACTTCGCGGCTAAAGTACACGAGCGCGTCGCCGGCACGCAGCGCCCCCGTCTGCAGCATCGCAGTCTCGGCGTCCGCTGGGGTCTTCATGTGCATGTGGTGGTGGTAGCCGTATTCGTCGCTGCGCCGCTTCCCGTCCACGTCGTCCGACCGCTTCATGTGTGTCGAAAGGGATAAATCTGTTGTGGCACTTCCGAGCTGATGCTCGAGCCAGACGATGGCTGGACAGCTGGCGCGCCCGTCGATCCAATTTCACTTTCTGCAACGTCTGCCAAAACCAGACTATATATACCGAATTAGTGCCATATTTGTGTCCCAGCGTCCCATCCAAGTGCAGGAATTGCTTGACCCAGGTGACATGCAAGTGGTCATTCAAGGCAATGTGTGTGTGGAAACGTTGGCTTTGGATCCAGAGGGACGAGGACGGCAGTGGCTTGGCTTTGTGGCACTGTTGGCACCCGCGGGTTTTGGCAGTCGCCTGTTTGCCCTTTCTCACCGAACTTTCGCGCCACCCTTTCATCCAACACTTACCCATTGAACGCATGCAAGGTGGTGGCTCGAAGATCGTGCAATCGCAGGATCTGCTGGCTCCTTCAACATCCCTTGGAATGCACGAGCATATATCCCTTTCCGGTTCCTTGCATCCAGCAGCACCTTCAGTGTCGTCCTCACCGCCCCCACTTGCGCCGCCTTCTTGGCTACCAATCCCGATTGGACCACGTCTGAGAATGCTGTGCCAAGCGCAGGCCAATTTTGAGTGTTGCAGCTGTGAGTAATGAGTACCAATGGGTACTCAATACCTCACCGTTCAAAATAGAGTACTTGCGCTTATCTTGGTCATATAATATCATTTATATTATTATTATAGCTGAATGTTTATATAGTGCGTGAATGAAATTGGTTTTTGGGCAAAATATAGTCAACTATTTTGTCAAATAGTGTGTGTGTGGACCATCTGGCATTGATACAGTACAGACGAGGTGCGTTTCGAGCCGGTGGGATTCCTCCACAGCGCAAATGTGGGCAGACATTGCAACTCAGATACAATCTTGATCCAATTCACTGGTCCCATCCTTTCTTCGTGAGCTTTCTTCGTGCGTTGCTTGGGTTGTCGCTCTGGCCTCCAATATTACCCGCGATGGCGAGTGCGCCGTGAAGGGGGAAAAGTGATGGGGGTGCCTTGCAACTCCAAGGTGGTTCGGTCGGCGGTGATTCCGATTCAGCTTGCGAAGCACGGGGGGCGTTTTTGGCATCTCACGATCGATATGATCGAATATTGTGGGGGGTGAAGTTGGGGGGGTACTCGAAGGTCACGACACTTCCTGTTCTCAAAGCGAGGGGCTGAATTAAAAGTCGTCACACAAAGTTTCACGGAGGGCCCTATGTGTTTTGAGCACATGGACTCGAGCAAATGATTCCACACAATGACGTCAGTCCTCGTAAGCAGAGGCGAGGTCGCTGGGGAGGGACCAACCGCGTGGTGTTATCATTCCATCCCGTTGAGAAAGTATTGTTGCTGCTGGTACGAACGTGGTTACAATATGGTTGTTCCAGCTTCAAATTTGGCCGATCATATATATCACACCGACTGTGGACGTGAAATAAATATCATAATGCATCGTTCTTGAGACTCCAGTGAGTCGTTGGGCCTAGTTGTTGGGTATGATCCTGATGGCGCATGTACTTTCAAATGTGAATTGCATGATATTGCTCGTGTTGAGTCCCGAGCAATATTATGCAACGACGAAATACTTTGGTCGTGTCATCACCCAGTTTTTACACTGCCGATCAAGCGCACTGCAAGCAATGCCCAAGACCACTCGCAACGTCCCAGCCCCAGTCCCTTCCAAGCGACAAAGTGGGTTGAACGAGGCAATCTACACGCATGTGTCCCAGCCATTCCGTTACCAATACTACAGAGTCCTGCAACCAAGAGCCAACAGACAGTCGTTTATCGACTCAATGTCGTAGTTCACGAGGCTCTACGTCACAGTGAAGACACTCAATAGCACGTACAGTGTAGAGTAAACAAGTCGACATTGAATTTGTGTCCACGTGTAAAAAAGACATAATCGAAACGAGTGGTTCTCAAAGCAAGAGGATGGGGGAGAGCGCGTCAAGTCAGAGGGGACGCAGGTTATGGGGAATGATTTGGTCAGCCAGTGTTCTAGCTCGCTCCTATGAAGCAGTGCAATTTGATGTCCCTCAATCGACCAAACATGTTGATTGACTTTGTCCCAACGACGATAATCAATCTTGTGGATTTGGCTGCTCCATCGACGAACCAATGTTCGTGGGCGATGGAATTTTGAAGACTTGCAAACGGGACGAACGAATCGACAAAGTGCCGCTGCGCATGGTGTTTGACACGATCAACGGCACTCTATACACGGGAACGTTTTCGCTTTAGAAGAGTGAAAACCCTGTTGAACTGCCATCATGTAGAGGAGAGCTCACTCAAATTAAACGAGCCAGGTTTTGCTTGTTTGGTTTGTTTCAGGGGTGTCTGCTACTGGTACCACAGAGCACACAACTCTCACCAGAGACCCCAAATCACACAATAACTCACCAATAGTACCACGCAAGCACAAAATCGCGTTCACCAAACAACAGAAAGGAGTAAATATATTATTAATTCAGCATACAAATATCCAGTATAATATATATGATTATAAATATTATTAAAAATACAGAATTTTATCCGGAAAATATCAAAATAAACTCACCTGCCAGCAACAAATCACAAAATGGTGAGCAAAAATGTCTGGTGAGTTATTGTATGCTTTACAGTTGTTGACCCATGCACTCAACATTGTTGTTCGCGTCCAGTTCGCTCTGACCTCCCATTCCCTTCCTGGAGTCAACGCAAATATGTTTGCTGTGCTTGCTTCGTTGGCCCAAGATCCTTCAAACTCAGATAGCATCCAAGGTCAAGTTGAAGTTGATGGCGTGGTAGAAGTAGCCAACCAAAACCCCCAGTTGCAGCCCAAATGCTCCATGAAGTGCTTCTCCTCGTGTGGCTTGCAAGCGCAGCATGCACATGGTGAATCATACAATCAGCGAGCGAGTGGTTCAATATGGCATGGAGCTTCGCATGTGCACTTTATTCTCCGAGTATGTGATTTGCATAAACGCAACACTTAGTCCATCTTGCACACTTGACGTCCCTTTTTGCCCATCCAGCATCATCACATATCTATGTGGCAGTCAAACACACCACACTGTCGCATTCATCTCGAGCTGCGATCGACGGTCCCTAAATCGTTGCCGTTTGGACACGTTGTCCAGAATTTGGGGCCCCAATGTGTGGAAGGCAAAAGTACAAGAGTCCACTGTGGCGCCTTGCCCATTGTTGGCTGGTCCAACATGCCAAACTCCAAAGCATGTCAGCGTCAGCTCTTCTGCGCCGTCGAGTTCGATTGGCCGTGTCGTGCTGGGCCTTTGAGAGCACGGCGCAGTCAACCCCACACGATTATTCGACCAGAGAAAGGACCACCACTGCATCCATGGTTTCAATGCCCACTGCGACCATCGCACGACGAGCCGCCACCTTTTCGACCACGAACGCAGTAAGCAGGCATCCTTTCAAGTGGCGTCTCCACTCACTCTATCGAACTTCCCATCTTCGCATTTTCATCGGCGGATGATCGGGGTGCATGGCCGCCCAACGCTTCCAAAAGCCATTTTGTCCGCCGAGCATTTGAGCAACATGACAGACAACCTTGCCACGATACGATGACCCAATCACCAACCCAACCCCCAAAATAGAAAAAAGAATTTCACTTGATCTTAGTATTTGAATACTGAACACAAGTGAATGGAGTGAGAGCAAGGTGGGATGATGATGTAATGAAATGTACGTGTCCGTGATTTGTACGTACGTGTATGTCTTGATTAAGACGGCATTCACCCGTACGTCCGTTACAGTTTGACGTGCACAACGTTCTCAATGAAGCACTTCTCGTGCACCCGGAAAGATACCTTCTTCGGTCAGCTGCCCATCCGCTGCTGATCCACATTTTCCACTTTTGAAGAAGCAACGTCGCTAACGGATCGCATGTTCAAAGCCAAACACCGCGAGGGCATCCCTTTCCTACTCAAGAAGGCCACAGTGCCCAAGCACCCGAGCGAATGCAGCATGGGCGACTCGCTCGACGCACGCCAGAGCCAACTCGTAAACGAATGCGGGATCCGTACGCGGGCGCGCAAGGAATTGCACCTTGCAATTGGGTACTACACGCTCTACATCATGACAGTCTATTGCCCGATCACGAAGCGGTGGTGGCTCGTGAACAAGCGCTACTCGCACTACGCGAAGATGCGGTCCAAGCTCAAGAAGCTGCACTCGAAATGCGATGCCCAACCCGAGTTGAAGGGCACGTCTTTCGTGCGATCGTTTCAGGCGCTCTTGAGCCTCCCGTTTCCAAAGAAGCGCTATGTCGACGACAACCAGAAGACGATCGAAGAGCGCACGCTGCGGTTCAAGGCCCTCTTGAGTCGGATGATGCATTTCCACGCAGAATGCTTCTACTTTGCGCAGCACTGGAACGACCGAGGCCGCGTATTGCCACGAGTGTTCATCCAAGTCTACGAGCTCCTTCAATCATTCCTCGAGATCTCACCCGACGTGGCACACGAGCTCGAAATGTACCAAGCCCATCTCAAGACAGACGAGGGCAACGAAGATGAGGCGACCGACGAAAGTTGCGCAATCTGCATGGACGATTTCGACGAGTCCGAAGGAGGCGTGATTCGACTGAGCTGCTCGCATGTCTACCACCGCGACTGCGTCATGGACTGGATTATGGAGAAGAAGGCGTGCCCTATCTGCCGCGCGAATGTTGCATCGGGCACGATTGTACGGTAACTTAAACTCACCTCTGTCGACGTCATGGACGTTCACAGCATGATGAACAACAATTCTCTTTAACGTTCCTTGGATGCAACATGATTCGAACATGTCGGCAACACTTCTGGGTGTGCGTCAAACCGAGTCTTCAATTTTCGATCAATGTTTTTCATGAATTTTGACAACTACAAGTAATGTCATATTGTCCTTTCGATTGGAAAGTTGAGTCTCTGTCCGCCCCGCGAATCGCCCGACCAATCAAAACACAGAAGGTAAATTATCTGTCCAATAGGAGGACGTAGAAATGTCAACGCTTTTTTCGTGTCACTTTTACGGATTTGAAGGTCGGTTGGTAGATTCATCAATCGCCAAAAAAGTCGACATTTCGGTCGAAAAGACAATAGGTACGACGGTTACGACGGTAGACTCATTAAGTACGTGTCTTTTTTCGTACTTCAAAAACAACCCGGTGGCGGTTTGGGTGCTCCAAAATTCATTGAATTGACTTGGTTGATGTAAATAATATATTGATTTAATGCATCGGTGGGCGGGTATTTCGACTCAACCGACCCGCATTTTGCCGCCGTTGGGCAAAAACATCTTTTGGGACACCATGAGCTCGACGATCGAACAAGTCCAAGCGCATTTCGGCCACAGAGATCTGTACAAGGTGCTGAATGTGAAGAAGACGGCCACGGAGAGTGAACTCAAGACGGCGTACCGCAAGAAGGCGCTGAAATATGTAAGGACATCCCGTCCATCTCTTTACTGGTACTCAACGCGATCTCTACTAGCACCCCGACAAGAACCCCGACGACAGCGAAGCCACGGAGAAGTTTCAACTGCTCTGCACGATCCATGCCGTCTTGAGCAATGCGGAATCGAGAGCAGTTTATGACGAGACGGGTGAAATTGACTCGGAGGCATCGAGCAACTCGCAGTCCTTTGACGACTGGTACCTGGAATTGCCAACATGCACGACATCTGACGCATGTGCATGGGCAGGGTTGCCTACTGGCGCGCGATCTTCCCGCCCGTGACCGAAAAGGACATTACGAGTTTCGAAGCTACGTACCGGGGCTCGGACGAAGAAGCCAACGACGTCTTGCAAGGTAGCGTTCACGTGACATCCTCGTTGCGTCATGACATGATGTAGCGTACGAAAAGTACAAGGGCAAGTGGCAGAGCATCTTGGACGTCGTCATGCTCTCGCGTGACGAAGATGTTGATCGGTTCTCAGACATCATTGAAGCGGCGATCGACGACGGCAAGGTCTGTGCTGGCAGTCGAATGCGTGGATGCTCATCGTAAACTCCCAGGTGCCGCTGTTTCCGGCATTCAAGAAGAAACCCGTGGTCAAGAAGTCCACGGCAAAGAAAGCGGCGGCGGAGGCCAAAGCCGCCGAGGATTTGATCGCGCAAATCCGCGGCAAGAACGGACCGTCGGCCATGGCCAAGCGGTGCGGCCTTCAATGTCTCTGTGGACGTGGTCTTGATTTCTCACTTAGGGGGTCGGATTTCGGGTCGTTGCTCGCCAAATTTGAAGACAAGTACAGCGACGCGTCCAGCAAGCAACCGCGGCGCAACAAATCCAAAGCGAACGCCGAGCCGAGCGAAGAAGAATTCTTGGCAGCACAGCGCCGACTAGCCAAGAAGCAGCAAAAGTAATCGGTCGGATGCGAGAGGAATTTTCATGCAGGCCATGTTTTGAGTTTCAACATCGTCGTCTGACAGCTCGCCGATGCTTTGGGACATCACACTGAGACGCGTAGTTCAATCGAGGAGAGATACTTTATTGCATAAATAGGTCAGACATCGTATGACATGGACGGAGAATCTATGGTGGAGGACGGGGAATCCATCTATCTCGCGCCTTTCCAGACACCGCTTCCCGTGGAAGCATGGTGGTTATTATTGGACCCAGGCGCCGTGGTGGGTTTCTTGGCCGCGTCGGCGGGGGTTGCAGGGGCGGTGCTCGACACTTGGTTCGTCACGAGTGCGACGCCCATGGCGGTGGTTGCGAGCACGGACGGCACTACTTTCATGACGAGGGATTCATAGACCATGTTGGCGGGGATGTGAAGGTCGTAGTGTGGATGGCGGCGGTGATGGTTCGTGGGCAGATTCGAAAGTGACGACACAAGAAGGACCGGCGCGCGCCACCCGCGTCGCGGTGGGATAATTCTGTGGGATGTTTCACGTTGAAGAACGCTTCAAGAACCATGGAATATGGAAGCCCCCACAGTGAAAACGCTGCGGCGGTTTCAAATCCAGCGATTTCATTGGTCGAGTGGGATATTGCAGTGTCTGATTGGTCCACAAGATTCCCCATTTCCGCCACCAGAAATTGCGCTTGTGTCCATGTCGACAGGGCAGCGGGCCAATCGGCGGGCGGCGTTGGGACCCACCACTTGCGTGACATCTCTCGGCCAATCAAACACGCGCAAACCAATGCGTCGACCAATCAACATCCAATCGGTCAAAGATTGCCTGTCACGCGACATTGGATTTTGAATCTCAGAATCTCCATACATAATTAGCGTCAGACAAAACGGCGTCAACATGGCATCAACTTCAACTTGAAGCGGTGCCAGCACCAAAACGGTCGACAGGCCGCCACGTTGAAGTTGAAGTCCAATGGTCCGTCAACATCCACAGCGGAGGCGTCATCGGCCACATTCGTCTCGCATCTAGTGGCGCCACTCCGACACCTCAGCCTTCGTCTCGACCGACGAGCCAATGTGTTCGTGGTAGTAGCCGTAGCGAAGCCGACACGAGTCCTTGCCGCAGTCAAAGCCGCCGTCGTCCGCAGTGTCTACATCGTGTGTCGATGATTCACTTGAGAAGGCATTTGGGCGTACCTGCGGCCGTCGGCTGCTGCGTCGTCGTCCGCGGCGGCACATACTCATCGCGGAGAACGTTGCATTTCTTCAGCCATGGCATGACTTGGCCTTCCCTAGAGGCCACATATCCACGCGCTTAGACGAGTGCAACCATCACAGCTTACCACATCTCTTCCTTAAAATCCTCGGCGAGCTTGATGTGGGCGATGACGTCGCCGTGCGCCGAGAGCGCCACGAGGACGGGGCCTTGAAAGGACGTCCGCCGGCAGAGTTCCTGCAACGCCGCGCCCGACGCCGCCGGTGACACTGCAAAGACGCATGTACCAATGTACTTGTCCGCGCAGTTCAAGAGCGCAGCCGTGAGCACGGACGGCGTTGTGGCTTCGACGACGCCGTCGACGGCGCGGCAGGCCACGACCGTTGGTCGGTTCTGTTTGGCCTGGATCAGCGCATTCCAGTCATTCGCTTGGACGCGGGCATGAAATGCGAGGAATTCTTTGTCGCCCCAGACGACGCCGAGGCCTTGTGCCCGCCGCGCGAGTTTTGCTTGGAGGGCGGCGCGGCGGTCCGTCTCGATCGAGTTGGCGTCGTCGAGGAGGTAGTCAAACTCGTCGTCGTCGTCGTCGAGCGTGTTGACCATGGCAAGGGACGGCGCGGGCGGCACGTGGCTCGGCACTGTCGCGACATACCGCGCGTCCATGCGATGCTGGGCGACGTCATGCCGTTGGAGGATCGTCTGGATGCGGACATACTCGGCTTGCTCCTTCTTGTCCTTCATGCAGCATGCCGACAATGTTGGGTCGTCACCGTGGATGTCATAGTCGTCGCCGAGGGCAGACGAAGATGCAGAGGCGTGATCGCATCCTGAATGGTGATCGTGGGACGCCATCTCGTTCGATTTCGCGGTCGTGTGCGTGCGTGGAAGCTGGTTATCCGGATTCCCACATGGTCGGAGAACGCGTATCCGGCAAAGCATCTTGAAACGGTCGCTTCTATTTTGACAGGCCGAATCTCGATCAGCTCAGAGACCTGGAAGCCGTCCAAGTCGCCGCTGCCGCCGTCTTCTCTTCCCACGTGAGATAGATGGAACTCAACATGCGCATATCGGCGTACTTGCCGGCGATCGTCCGCCGGCACCTCGAGGCGAGCGAGCACATCAAAGACAAGTCGCCGCCAAAATCTTCGTCGGCCGCCGACGACGCCGCTGTGGTCGACATGTCCGACCTCCCCGACACCCACAGCGCAACGGTCGTGAGTATGTTTGCAGACGTCTCGGGCTTCACGGCCCTCACCGAGACGTTGGCGACGCGGGGGCCGACCGGCGCCGAGTACCTCGCCAAGCACTTGAACTCGTACTTTGAACAGCTGCTCAAGCTCATCTCGAGCGAAGGTACGCCGTCAATGGTGCCGCCGCGCCGACACGATGCCTCACGTAGGGGGGGACGCGTTCAAATTTGCCGGCGATGCGCTCATCGCGTTCTGGCCCCAGAACAAGGAAGACACGCTCGAAAGCCTCGTGCGGCGGTGCATCCAATGCGCGCTGCGGATCCAACAGCACCTGCACAAAGCACACTTGGCCGAGTACGTCGAGTTGAGCATCAAGATGGGCATTGGCGTCGGCCGCGTCACGATCGCGCACTTGGGCGGCGAGTCGGACGGCGCAACGCGGCGCATGGAGTACGTCGGCTTTGGGTCGGCGCTGAGCCAGGCCTTCCACGCCGAGCACCACGCGACGACGGGCGACGTTGTGTGTTCGGCCGACTGCTGGCAGCTCGTGTCGTCGCACTTTCACGGCGACGTCGTCTCGGCGGGTGCGGCGTGCGTGCGCGTGACCGAGGTGCTGCATCCGCTGGCGCGCCAGTCGCGGCGCGCGTCGCTCACGCGCGACGACGTCCACCTCCAGCGCCGCATGCAAAAGTATGTCTCGCGTGCCGTGTGGCCATACCTCGACACGGCCGAGGAGTTTTGGGGCTCGGAGCTGCGCGACGTGACGGTCCTCTTTATCAACTTGGGCTTTGGCGAGGACGACCTGAGCGCCATCTTGGATGTGACGGGCCTCCGGCGCCTCAACAAGGCATTCAAGGCCGTCCAGCGCTGCATCTACGACTACGAAGGCACGATCAACAAATTCCTCGTCGACGACAAGGGCAGGTGCGTCGCGTGATGGATTGATGATGGATGCGTCCTCATGGTGACGACGCACTAGCACGGCCATTGCTGTGTTTGGCATGCCTCCTGTGACCCACGAAAACGACCCGATCCGCGGCGTCCTCTCCTCGTTGGCCATCTACGCCGCCCTCGCCCCCCTCGGCCTCAAAGGTCCGTCTCCTCAATGTTGTTGACGTCATCATTGAAATCTCTGGCCGACTAGCGTCGGTAGGCATCACTACGGGCACTGCGTTTTGTGGCGTCGTGGGACACCAAGGCAACCGCCGCGAATACACCGTCTTGGGCGATATGGTCAACCTCGCCGCGCGACTTATGCAAAAGGCCAAGTCGGAGAATGGCGGCGGTGTCATCACGGACGACCGGACGAAATTGAGCACGCAGGTACGAACGAACGAACGAACGGACGACGACGTGATCGTCATCGTCGTAGGACGTGCTGCACTTTGAAGACCGACCCGAGATTTGGGTCAAGGGCAAGCACGAAGGCGTGAAAATCCATCGTCCATACGCCAAGATGTCGGTTCTTGTGCACCACTTGAAGGGGATCCAAGGAAACGCGGCGTCGACGGGCGCGACGACCTTCAAAACCAAGGAAAATATGCACAGCATCCAAGTTCACGCGGCGCGGCACCGCCTCCGCACGATGGCAGCGTTGCCGCCGCTCGACGACGCGTCGATTCCCGAGAATCCGTCGGCCAAGGCCATCCAAGAGGCACTCTGGGCCAAGATTGACCAGATGAACGTGCTCAGCCCCACGGGCGCGCTGTTGCTCGAGGGCGACATTGGCCTCGGGAAGACGCGGCTCGTACGGTCGACTTTGCGCCGCGTCTCACCTGTTGTCAAAGTCGTCTACGCGACGGCGACGCCGTATTCCGCCGGCCAGCACTATGTCATTTTTGCCGACGCGCTGGCCACGTGCTGTGGCGACGCGCCCATGGGCCCTCAAGTGGCCGAGTGGATCCGCCAAGGGGTGCCGCCGGGCACGCCATGGCTCGATCACCTCCATGTGCTCAACTCGATTTTGGATGACGTGGCCTTTGCCAAGCCAAGCAATCAAGACGTGGACGCGCCGCAGGAGATGGCGTCGTGGTTTGTGTCGCTCCTCGCAACCGATTTGATGGACGAGAACGACGACGACCACGGCAACCAGGACGCCGAGACGGCGGCGTCGCGGCGGCGGCCCAAGGCGCTGTCCAAGGACGAGCGCGACAGTTTGTGGTGTCCGACCGACTTGGACGTCGCGGGCATGTTGATCCTCACGGCGCTGTACGGGATCACGCGCGAGCAGCCGCTCGTGCTCTGTCTCGACAACGCAATGTACATGGACGAAAAGTCGTGGATCCTCGCGATCAGCATGGCCAAGTACTTTACCAATTGCGTCGTCGTCGTCGTCTTGCGCCCGCCAAGTGTCTTGCGCGAAGGGACGGCCAGTGGCTGCTTTCGCAAGCAATTGCGGTCGGTGACGCGACGACATGACATGTGTGCTCAAAACGTGTGTTGGCATTAGGGCGCTCAAAGACCTCGAGTCGACGACGCGGTGTGTCATGGACCGCATGCAGCCGGCGCAGATTGAAGAGCTTGCGCTCGCGATCCTCAAAGTGCAGACGCTCCCGGACGACCTCGCGAGCGTCCTCGTCTCGCGAAGCCAAGGGAACCCGCTCTTTTTGCACGAACTGATCAAGGAAATGAGCGACCAGGAGGTGCTCAAGGTCGACAACAAGACTAACTCGTGCGAGACGCGCGTGCAGTTGGCGTGGGGCGACAAGGCCCATGCGATGTTTTGCTTTGGCTGCCAAGCCAAGCTCCAGTCGTCGAAAGAGCGCACGCGGTGCAAGGCGTGTGGCTATGTCTTTTGCGCGGCGTGCACGCCCAAGCAGTGCATCAAGTACGTGGTCATAGGAGGATTGACGTTTGGGATTGATTGGCATGCCATAGAAAATTGGCCAGCCAACCGGCCAACGACCAGCTCTTGCAGCACTGCAAAACGTGCTTCAACATGAGCCGCGCGCGCCGCCCGAGCTTTGAACGAAGCCTGAGCGACTCGAAGTGCCTCACAGGTAGTGGGAGTGGCGGCAGCAGTGTGGGCGGCCCCGAGAAGCGACCGACGCACCGCAAAGTGCTCTCATTGTTCGTCCAGCCGAGCGACGCGTCGCCGCTCAAGCACCGCCTTGCGCTCGTGGCGCCCCGAACGATCAAGAGCGTCTTGACGACGTTGTTGGACCAGCTCACGGTGTCGCAGTGCATGCTCATGAAGGTGCGATGGTCGAAATACGAATCGACGACGCAGGTCTGATTTGTCTGCGACTAGACGGCGAGCATCGTAGCGTCGTCGGGCTCGTTTGACGTGGACACGGTCAAGGGCGTGTACCCGATCAAGGACCACCTGGCGCGCTTCCAGCGAGACTTGGACGAACTCGAGCGGCTCTCGATGGTCCAGCCCGTCGACGTTTTCATTGGAGGGCTCGGGACGCACCGGAGCTCCAAGTTTGAGTTTTGCCACGGCTTTATGCAAGACGTGATTCGGAGCCAGATGCTGAGTGTCCAGTGCGACAAACTCGCGTCGCGACTCGTGGACTTTCGCGAACTAAAGGACAAGGCGATGCGCCAGCAGTACTTTGAACGGAGCCAGGGCGTGGCCACGCAACCCCTCGCGGTCGTACTCCCACCACCGGCGGCCGAGCGCTGCAACTCGGCGCCGCTCCAAGGTTCGCTCAATCGCATCAACCTCTTAGCACCCCGTGCGTCGTCGATCCAAGACCCGCCCGCGCTCGCGACAGTGCTCCGACTCAAGGCCGGCATGGTCGGTCGCGTCGTCGTGTTGTCGTCGTGTGTGATTCTGGGGACGTAGGTGCATGTGAAGAAGCAGTCGGGCGTCCTCCGCGCACTCCGCCTCGGCAAAGTCACCATGTGGAAGAAGCGGTGGGCCGTGCTCCACAACACACGGCTCTTGCTCCAGTACGACACCAACCGCGGCGGCCGGTTCACGTGGATGGAGCTCAAGGGCGCACGCGTGAGCACGTGTGACATGACCCACGACCCCGCCGGCTTCAAGTACCATTGCCTCCAAGTTGAAGTCCAAGAGTGGTGCCGCATGCCCCAACCCGAGTCGCTCTCGCCGCGGACGTTCATCTTGGGCGTCGACTCGGAGCGTGAGATGGAGAATTGGATCTACATGATCAAGTACGCGATCGAGTCGCACAAGAATAGATAAAACTTGAAGTCTGGGCGAGCATTCGACATCGCCGAGACGTTGTGATGACCATGCAGTCAAAGGACGTTACAAAGGAGACCTAGAGGTGGAGAAGCGAGACCTGCTGGAGGTGTGTGTGTGCTGCGCGTGTCGGAAGTGGCGAGAAGACCTGGCAGGGGAGGATAGAGATGAGAAGGCTCATTCTCATTACACTTAATCGGAGCAGCCATGATGCTGGCAACGTAGGGGTGCGTCGTCTGATGTTCAGGGCGATCCAACACGAGGAATGAAAGGATCAATCTATTCGGCGTTGGCTTCGCGGGCCTTGCGGAGACGAGCCAAGGTGGAGCGGACGGTGGCGGCCGAGGCAGTGTTCAACAAGTAGGCACCGCCGGCGGTGACCTTGTAGCACGACTTGCACTTCCAGATGCCGGTGCACTCACGCTTCACGGAGTCCTTGCCGCAGAAGACGCAGTTGTACTTGGCGTGTTGAGAGACTTCGATCTTCTTCACGACTTTACGGAGCGACGAACCATAACGCACACCGTATTTACCGCAGATACCGACCTTCTTCGTGCGCTTTCCCATGTTGGTTTCCTTTTAAGTGTTTGGAAGTGAAAGCACCATGCGCCTCCGACTCCAAATTTCATTGGTCTTGACAGCATTTCGCCAGAGCCAACCACTCGCGACCAAATTTAGACTTGACTTTTGTATCGAAACCGAGATTTTCCGGATACGAACCCATCATACCGGATAGTCCCACAACACCGCCGTCGCCGCCAGTTGGAAATGGCGGCGACAGTGTGTGGACGTGGGGTCGCCCATGCATGCAACACAAGGTTTCTGCAGGAAGACGACACACAAGACATGCATATCACAAAGATGCGATCGATGGCGAGGTAGGTATGGCCATCGTAGGTCGAATCCAAGGGCACTTGATCGAGTGCAAGGTTTCTTTTTGTAGTGAAAGCGGCACCCCTCCACCCCCCGCGCGCTTCTTGTACTTGTTTCATGTGTAGATCGCATGGTACACAGGACAAATGGATCTAGGTGTCAACGACAGCATTGGCGTAGCTGCGTCGAACTGTGCAGTTTCGGTCGAGCACGCAGAACATGCCTCAAAGACTTCGGCTGCATGGAGTGTGGCATGCACATGACGTGTTCGCTTGATGGCGGGATGTACACGATCGGTCTTGGCGATACGACTTTTGGCAGGACTGGTGACACATCCAGCGAGGCAGGAAGGAGACGCGCACTGCTTTCCTGGGCAGAACATTGCACTAGAGTCATCATGCTCGTCGATACATTCCTTCGTATCTTGCACACGCATGACCTCTCAACTCTTCGTCTCCATATTAAGCACGAAGCATGATCATCGAATCGATGTATTTCAGTGCTTATGGGCATGAAATTGGGTGAATTTTATTTTGAGTTTTTATCTGCTTTGGATGTTTGACGTCCTGGCGCATCAGGAAATATTGCAGTGGCCAATGGGCACTCGGCCGTCGATGGGACGTGCTTTCGACTCCCACTCGTAGCGGCCGATCGTGGACCTGCGCTGCATTGTCACTCTCGAGCGACAGCAACAAGAGAATGCAAGCCGACGGATCGACAAAGGTGCCGCCGTTCGAGTGGAGCTTCAGCATGGACGGCGATGGCGTGTCCCGAGTCGACTTGGACACGGACGGCGAAGACGACCACAGAGCGGCGCATGAGGCCCCTCAGGGGTGTTCCTTTGCGTACATGCTCTTGGTGTGCGCGCCCCGTCTTGCAATGAACATGGCGTGGGCGGCGCAGTGGAGTGCGCTGGGGCCGCTCCTCGACAGCCTCACGGGCGACACCAAGTGGCTCGCCAAGTTGATTCAATGCCTCGGCCCAATCATCGGCATCGTCGTCTACCCGACCATCGGTGTCCTGAGCGACAATTGCACCAGCAAGTATGGCCGCCGTCGTCCATTCCTCGTCGGCGGGGCCATCGCGACCATCCTCTGTTGGGTCCTCATGATGAACGCCGACTCGATCGGGGAAGCATGGGGGCGCACTACAGACGAAAAGCGCAGGTGGAAGCTCGGACTCGTGACCTTCTGCTACGCGTGGATGGACATCTCCGTCAACGTCATGCAAGTGCCCGCGACACTCCTTGTGGCCGACGTGGCCGGCGATCGCCAACTGCTTGCGAGTTCGATTGGCCAGATGTTCTCGATTGTCGGTGGCCTCGCCGTCGCCGGCTACATTGCCGCCTTTGGGCCGCCCCACGTTGCGGGGAAGACGCCGCCCTTCTTGTACATGCTCATGGCATTGCTCGCCGTCACGGTGGTCCCGGTGTGCTACTTTGTCGTCGAAACACAGCATGTGGTGCCGGCGGATGCCGCGCCGACGCACCTCGAGCGGCTCAAGAGCGGGTTCTCGGCCGTCTACAACAGTTTCCGGTACCTCCCGCGCGCGCTTGGCATCTACTTTGTCTGCACGTTCCTCCTCGTGTTTGGCTTCTCAACTTACACGGCCAACAAGGGCGAGTACTTTGGAGTGTTTGTCATGCATGGCGACGCCAGTCGCGCCGACACGTGCGGCGCCGCGCCCTGCACGGCGCGCCAAGCCGCCTACAACGACGGCATTGCCTTGGCCAATGGCGTGATCGACACCATTTCCAACGTCGTCGGGTTGTTCTGGGTCGCAATGTTGCCGTTCCTCGTGGACGCGTACGGGTGTCGCCACGTCTTGCTGGGCTCGATCGTGCCGCAGTGCTGCCTCGTCGTCCTCTTCTTTTGCAAGTCGGCCGTGATCAACATGCTCGTCGTCGCCGCCGCCTGCGGTATCACCCAAAACACTGTCTTTGCGCTGCAGATCCCGCTCATCGTTCACGTGATCGGGTTTGGTGAAACGAACGGACTCGGCCTCTTTGCCGGCGCACTCAACTCGGCCAACAACCTCGGCCAGCTGCTCAACACGTTCACAGGCTCGATCTTCCAAGCGGCGATCCAAGACAACAACCCGTGGCCGATCCTTGTCGGCGGCCTTGTTACAATGCTCGCGTTGGCGTTTGCCTTTTTCCAGTTTAGCATTCGAACGTATGCGGTGTGAAATTGCAGCACGCGGCACTCGTGTTTTTTATCCACGGATTGTCCACGGATTGTCTTTTTTTGTTGCTGCGACCACTGTGTGCGCCATGCATGTTGCCACATACTCCGATCAAATGCAGCAATAATTGAAGACAACCCCACATACTGCGGTATTGTTTGATCGCAGTATGTTGCCAAGTTTGATCGCAGTATGTTGCTGAGTTTGATCCGAGTATGTGGCAACATGCATGGCGCACACAATGCGTTCGGCCGCAGCGCTCACAACGTGACCCCAGTCATGTGTTCACAACGGGTTGGTGGAAAGGGTGGCGAAAGGATACCTCGAACATGAGACGAGGCAGATCGAGTCGCCAAACGTGGACGCAATCACCGGACCAACATTTTTCCTCGATGCGAGTGCATATGTACTACGTAGTATTATCGGAAGGTAATCGGAATAAATAAGGGGGTGCTCGAACGTTTACGTTTTCGACGCAGATGAAGGCGACGGCGGCGGTATGCACAAGCGCGCGAGGTCGTGGAGGGTAAATTGAAACGTACCAAACGAGAGACATGCGTTGACAATCTCTTGGATGCATCGAAGCCGATCCAGATCAGTTTTGTCGAGACTGACACGGAGTGCGGGCTTGGGCTTGGAAAAAAGCCGCTTGAGGAACGACTTTTCAAAGTGGGGGAGGAAGACGTCCATCGTGTCGTTGTTGTTGCCGCCACGGCAGATGTGGTCAAACTCGGCTTCGAGTTCCCACGGAAAGGAATAGAGGCGCTGCCAGCATTTGATGTCCGCAGGCCGGAGTTTGGAGCAGTCGAGCACCGTCGGGAAGCTCTCAAAGACGTAGCCAAGATGTGTGGCCGCGCGTGCGAGAAAGTCGGTGACCTCGAGTGGAATGGAGCGCTTCGTCTTGTCGAGTCCGCCGACTTGGAAAATGAGGTCGTCGTAACTGTCGACGTCCATGTAGGTCGGGTCTGGAATCCCCGTCGATGGACCCCACTGCACGTGCTTGGTCGAGTCGGCCGGAGACGACGACGACGACGTCGGAGGAGACTCTGTTGCACCTGCCGACGATGACACGTCCCGCTTCTTCATGAACGATTTTGGTCGCGGAAAGACGGCCGTGTTCGCGGTCGCTTGGAGCCGAGAGAGCGAATGCGTCCGCGGCCGGAAGTGCAGCGGTGGCACCATCGAGTCGACCGATGCCGCCCGATACCGTGCATTGTTATCGCCACGGCGAGGGCGCATGGCGGTGGTAGCAGACATGGGGAGCTTTTTCGTACGGCTAAGGGAGGAGAAAGGGCCAAGCTGTTGTTCACATCCAGCGAATGGCGAGCGGCGTACAGCGTTGTGGCCGCGGCAAAGTATCACGTGCCACTGCCCAGAAAGAAATGTTTTATACACACTTGGTTTCAAACACATATCGAAAAAACTTGACGATGCTGTTCGTTCGTAATTATGGGAACTAGTTTAAATCACTTGAGAATTAGTTTTATACACCAAGATCATTCCCAAGATGCAGCGGTTTTCAAATTTTCGCTTGTGTTCCTCCACCACAAGCAAGAAGTCCGACGAGGACACACGCTCCGCTGGCTGCTTTTGCTGCTGCTTGGGTGAATAAGCACCACGAGGTACGTGCTTGCAATCCCATGCGTCGTCGCGGTGAGATTGTGAGATTGGGCCAAGAGCGGGCGGGCGCTGGGAAAGCGACAGGATCGTGGGACGCAACACATGGGTTCGATGCCCGTTCGACCCAATCATAATCGCCTTGAAGTTGATGCTGGACTTGGATTGGTCGAACCATGATTCCGACCAACAAAAATCCTGGCCGAGCCGCACAAAATAGCTGACGACCACCCGACAATCCTATTTTCAGTATATGTGGTATTCGCTCAATATATATTTGTTTTAGAGTGGATAATTATTTCGTAATTCAGAAGCTCATACATAGATCAAGTGATTCCGACAGGCCTTCATGCTTCGAGCGATGATATATTACGTTGACTCTCAACTCAACGCTCAAAATTCAATTTTCAATTCCAGGTGTGCTTGACAAGCAACTATTGAACGAAGACATGGATTCAAAGATAATTGTCTACATGTCCAAGAAGTTTTGCATCATGGTCATGCCATCGGGGGTCAAAATGCTTTCGGGGTGGAACTGGACGCCTTCGACGGCGTACGTCTTGTGTCGGACGCCCATGATCATGCTCTTCCCGGCCAACGTCGATGTCACTTCGAGTTCTTTGGGCAGCGTTTCCGGCAACCCAACCTGAACAGGGTGAGTGTCATGTCCACGCAACAGTATGGGCCAATCCTACCAAGGAATGATACCGAATGGCCTTGAACGGCGACGGAACGTTCTTGAAGAGACCCTTGCCATCGTTTTCCATGTCGGATTGCTTGCCGTGGATGATTTCCCCGGCGTGGCCGACGGTCCCGCCATACACTTCAAACATGCACTGGAGACCTGCGGAAGCAG
The DNA here is from genome assembly GCA_009835185.1 of Aphanomyces stellatus. Taxonomy (NCBI): domain Eukaryota; phylum Oomycota; class Saprolegniomycetes; order Saprolegniales; family Verrucalvaceae; genus Aphanomyces; species Aphanomyces stellatus. The sequence continues at coordinate 14,697 of VJMH01006459.1, read as the reverse complement.
CGATGACTCCTCGAAGGACACAAGGTTGACGTACCTAAGCAGACGCCCGCGATGGGGACAACGCCTTGGAAGGTGCGGATCACATCGCACGAGATGCCGGCGTCCTTGGGGAAACCAGGACCGGGCGAGATGAGGATGCGGTCAAACGACTTGGTCGCATGGTAGTCGGCGAGCAGTTCCTTGGCGGTCTTGAGGTCGTTGCGGATGACCGTGACGGTCGCGCCCAGCTGGCAGAGGTACTGGTAGAGGTTGTACGTGAAGGAGTCGTAGTTGTCGATGAGGAGCACATGCTTCTCGGCGTTGCTGGCGGTGTTGATAGCGGGCGCTGCGGCGGTCATGGCAGAGCTGTGGAAGGTTGGGTTCTGTCGCCCGAGGCCGCGGCGTGGATTGGGGCATGTCGTGGGCAGAGGTAGAAATTCAGCCAATCACAGGCAAGCTGTGGTATTTTAAATCCATTTTTAATTGGGATATCTGGCAAAAAGTCGCTTGAATTTGGGATTTTGAATTAGGACATATCAGGATCCAATACTCAGACCAAGCTATATTTTATACCAGGCATTGTCAAAAGCAATCAGCGCCTAAATGAATTCAGAAATCCGATGGCATTTTCTTTTGGTCCTGCACCCACGACACAGGAGAACTTGCGGCGGAAATGGCGCAAAGGATCGACATTGACTCCAAGGCGCGGCCGATGCGCGGGGGCCATGCTGTCCCTGTGTCCACTCGAGCGACATAGTAGATGCACTCGAGTGGCACAGTTGATGCATACGCGCGACGCTGCAGGAGTGTGTTCCACGCTAACTCCATTTTCACTATGGGAACTTGTTCATGCAGGAGACCGTGGGGCTCGACGAACAGAGGGGATTGCAGTCTCAAGAAACGTGCACAGTAGGTTGACGCATGACGAGTCGAGTATTCTCAAGCGAATTTGTCTTGACTTCCTCACCTGTCGGCGCCCATTCACACACGAGTTGGAACACCCTTTGATCGCGTGGGTTCAAAGCGTCTGACTGCAATCCATCCATCAACCACATCGACCAGCGCAAGAGCGATTCATCTTCCTCGCGTTGCTGCGCGATCGAGCAACTTGTAGCAGTACAGCGTGGCATATATGATGAAAAATAAACTACATCCGTTCGATTTACTTGAGGGGCTTGCGGGCCATGAAAAAGTATGACGGCGTGAAGATGTTGGCGCGGCCGGCTTCGACAATGTCGTCGGCGGTCTTGTTCAACATCAACGACACCTTGACGGTGCCCTTGGGCGCGATCTTGAGAAACTCGAGCGTCGTCACAAGCGCGTGCGTGCACTGGCGGCCAAACCATGTCATGCGGAAGCCTTGGAGCGTCCACTTGCCCTCAAGCGTTTCGTACCACGGGATTTCGTTCGGGTCGCGGTAGTTGTCTTGCAAGCTGTAGTGCGTCACGACTTCAAGGCCAGCGTCTTCGAGCGCCTGGGCGATCTGCGCGGGCGTTTCCAAGGTCGGGAGGCCGTTGCCGACTTCAATGCCTTCCTTCAACGCGACGTGGCGCTCGTTCTTGCAGTCATAGTCGTTCAAGACGGCCCAGTCGAGGCCGACGAAGGTGCCGCCGGGCTTGAGGACGCGGCACGCTTCCGTGAAGCAGGCCTTCTTGTCGGGCGCGTGGCACACCGATTCGATCGCGTAGATCCCGTCAAACGTGTTGGCTTCGAACGGCATTTCCATAAAGTTGCCTTGTTGGACGTGGCACTGCTTTTCGAGGCCGTTCTGGACGTTGTTCTTGTTGGCAACACGGACTTGGTACTCGTTGATGGTCAAGCCCTTGATCTTGGCTCCCGAGAAGCGAGCAATGTTGCGCATGGGGCCGCCAATGCCGCAACCCATGTCCAACGCATAGCTGTCCTTGTTCAAGCCCAACTTGCCAGCCAGCCAGTATTCGACACGCTTGATCGACTCCTTGAACGTTTCGTCCTTGAAACGGTTGGCAAAGTGGAACGATTGGCCCCACCCGTACTCGTAAAAGTCAGTGACCAAGTCGTAAAAGCTGTCAACCATGACTTGGTACTCGCTCTGGCGGAGCTTGATGCTTTCTTCGGTCGAAATCGCACCCGTTTCCTTGCGGGCGCCGTTGAAGAGCTTGTCGTACGTTTCGTAGCGTTGGTTGACGGCATCGCGGCCCAAGACAGAGTCCGGGTTGGACAAGATGCGAGTCGAGCCCAAGAGCGTCGTGGCAAAGTCCGAACCGTCGCGGTGGGTTTGGGTGTTGCCGACCGACTTGGCGGTTTGGAAGACACCCGAAGCGTAGACGATGAGGGCGGCAGCGATGGCGCCCTTGGTCAACGTGGAGTTTTCAACATGGAGGACAAAGAGGGCAGCGGCGAAGAGCGCAATGGCCGAGACGGCCACCGAGTAGAAGATCGCCTTGGTTTCGGCGCGGATCGCGGCGGTGGAGAAGCTGACCAAGAGGAAAGCGAACGAAGAGAACGAGGTGAGGACAACTTGGATGTCTTGGTCGGCAGGGGATTCCTTGTGGACCGCGGCAATGCGGATGGCAGTCATGAGGAACACCGTCGAGAAGGTCCAGTTGATGACCTGCCCGATGGGGAGGCCCGAGGACGGGAGGTACATGTTGGCGACGGCCTTCGAGTGGAGGAAAATCGCAACGACGGCGGCAGCAGCAGCGGCACCGGCGGCAGGCACCACACCTTCCTTGTTTTGCTCGAGAAACAGGCTCAATCCGTCCAACATCCTTCGTCGACCAGAGAATTTGGAGAATGGGGAGATATCGAAGCTCCACACACCGCGCTGTACAGGCGCGTGTACGATGGAGATCGGGTGCACGTACTGTGTACTCTAAAACTCTCGGGTTTGAATTCAAATGTACATTGTACGAAATCTCATTGACGTACGTTGTACCACTTGAAGTGCACACAGCAAACGATGTGATTACTTTCGATTACTTTGGGGGGCATTGGGGATAAACCTGGGATTGGGCCAATCACAAAATTCCATTTCTCTGATTTCCACGGGCGCCTCGGAGGAAGAGGAGCGGGAGGCCCTGCCTCCAACCTTCGCCGCCTCGCAGGAGTAGCTTGTCGCGAGCACGAGTGGCCTGTTCGACTCGTGCCACCCACGACGACCGCAAAGACAAGGAGTCGTCACCAGATTTGGAGGGCAGTTCATTGCAGGTGTCCGTCGCCCACAACTCTTCTTCGGGGACGTGGAATATGGAACATCAAGGACCTCGCAGGCCATTTATTCTCTTGTCGCCAGAATTGTTTGGGCACACCAGCGACGCGCAAGCCGCTGGGAATCTGTCTATCTCTCTATCGAGGCAACTTTGGCTTTATAGAGGTGTGTGGCGGCGAAGGATTTCCTTCCCGAAGATTCGCCTGACGATCTTGGCGACTCGCAAACGCTTCGAAACTGGGACAATCGACTGTATCCGGTCGCGTATCCGGATATGTGGGTGACGCCCAAGTAAAACGTGGTGTGTACGCCCCACGTCTCGTGTGTTACACTCGTCGGAATGCAGGTTTGATAGGCAATTTGGCGCAATAAAAACGCGCCAAAAGTCATTGCCGCCGCCTCTTCGTCGACTTCATCGACGACGGAGATTTCCGGGTTCGATATTTCGATGAGATTTCAAGCGAACGATGGAGGTATTTCGATGCCGTGTTTACAGTGCTCGCAAGACCACTAATGTGGCTGGACCATTGGCGCCGCCGCACGCGGACGGCATGGTGCGTTTGGCCTCGTCGTTCGCAGGTGCAAATTTGAAGTTTGTCAACCCATCCGTATATACAGTGCCCGAGTTAAATCAACCCCCTCGCGAGATGATCAAAAGATGATCCAGGTTGGAAACCTGATCCTTCTGCCGTCGTCTCAACGGGACACACAGGACGGCAGCATGGTCATAATGACGGCCATGAGCGTGCCAAGGAGCGGCGCGGTTGCCGCCGCGTGCCGAATTGCGTGGATGATAATGCAGAATGCAGGCTCAATGGATGCTATAGGGCCATGATGACGACGATTCCATGATTGGTCATCGTGTGGGCCAACATACACATCCAAATCGATGTAAATGAATCCCATCTATTCACGTGTTCCCCTTTGTTCCGACGTCTTGGAGTGCCTCCACACACAAAGGCGCTGCAACGTCATGGACTCCATCGCATGAGATCGTCACCCTTGCGTCCACTTGCTGGCATCACCACCGACGTGGCGATCTTGGGCCACTTGGTCCCCTGAAAATAGGGCATTTCATGGGCGGTTTCATCGAGTAGGCGTTTCAGAACCAGTTTCACCTCCCATTCGTTCCTGGCATCCACCGCAGCATGAGACGACAATGGTAGAGTCCCCCAAGAAGAAGAACCGCCTCCGCAACAAAGCTGTGGTCGAATCCAGTACGACCCCAATCTCCTTGCCTCGTCCTCTCACGACTACTCGTAGATATCATCTACGTGAATGGCATTCCTCTCAGCAAAGACATTGTCGACGACCCGAGCAACAACGACGCGCCCGTGGAGGAACAAGAGGCCTTCCTTGATGCGGAAGAGGTACATCGAGAGAGATAGACGCACTAGATTGACTCGTTTGTAGATGTTTAAAAAGTACGACCGCGACAATTCCGGCGGAATCGACTTGGACGAATTCAAAGTCTTGCTCAAGGACTTGAACCTCGAAGTGCCCGAGGGCAAAACCATCGTCTACTTTCGGAAATGCGATTTATCCCAGAAAGGTGCCGTCCGGCTGCTTGGGGTGCCGTGACGAGCTCATCGTGACAACTTGGGCAGGGTTCATTTCGTTTGAGGAATTCCGGATTGCCTTGTTCACGTGCGACCCTGCCAACCCAGCTCGAACCGGTGGCTTCTGCCCCGGCAAATCCCTCACCCCCAAAGATCTCTTCTCGATGTTTGACGCCGATGATTCGGGCGAGATGGGTCGCGATGAGTTTGAAGGCACGTTGACGCCCATCTTGCAACACAATTGTGACATCTGTGGCAGGTGTGCTCAAGTTTATGAAACTCAAAATGAGCCTCGACAAGATGGAAAGCCTCTTCTCGCAATTGGAAAACGTACAGATGATGGTATTCTCAATTCTCAATTCGGTCGTTGGCATGTAGCCCGACACGGAAGCCCTCGATTACAAATCGTTTCGCAAGATTTGGCTCTCGGTAGAAGATGAAAGTGGTTCGAGCAACTTTTATTCTTGCTGCCGTAGCTCGTGGACGTGCGCAAGGAACTCAACAACCGGTCGATCTCGTACAACAAATTGTTGCCGAAATCCGTTTTGGCCAAGAAACTCGAAGCCATTCTCGACAAGGAGGACGCGCAGGAACAGTTTACGATGGACGAAGCCAAGTGGAACATTCAGTGGGAGCGCCTGCGTGCCGAACGGGAAAAGCTTGTCCAAGCGGCGCAGCGATTCGCCGACGTACGTCATCATTTGATGTCTCTGGCGATGACACTGGCGTGTAGTACGTATTGGGCGATGCGCTGGACGCCGCGGGCCAGGTGTATGTCTTCGGCAAGGGCTCGTTCAATCGGTTTGATGGGATGGTTTGTAATATTCGATCGGACTCTCCCGACCACCCATTTTTTTGTTGTAGCCAGCGTCGCGTGACTTTGTCGAGTGTCCGCATTTTGAGACGCTACTGACGATGTGGACCAATCGACTGCGGGGCGCGGATGTGTGGTCTCCGTTGCCCCAGCACATCAAAATCCAAAAAACGGCTGGCTGGGAGTCGCCCAAGAAACACAAGGAGCAAATTCAGTTGGAAAAGCAAGCGGCGCTCGCCAAAGCCAAGTCGCTCGACGTGATTGAGACGCAACAATTGGCATTTCAAAACCGATTGGTAGGGCTGGGACTCTTGTGGACATGTCATATGTGACGGGGCACATTGAAGTGGACGCGACGATGTAGGTCGCCGTCAACACGGCGTGGCTCTGGGCGCGGCGCATCAAACATATCAGCTGCGGCACGACCGTCGCGTATGCCTTGACCGACACGGGCGAGCTTTACTGTTGGGGCGGGTCCCAGCGCCGGTGGAACTATTTGTATACGCAATCGGACGAATCATTGCCACGTATGTAACGTCAACATTGTTGCTTGGGCTGGGGTTGCACGTGACAATTGATCGTGGCTTAGTTGAAAGCCGCCCGTTCACGGCCCGCACGGAGCAGCTCAAGCTTGTGGGGCCAGCCCAAGTCCGCAGAGACAAGCGCAACCACAACCAAAGCTACGTGCGGAAAGTCTTTCATGACAATGCCCCGCCCAAAACAGTCGAAATGCCTTCAGACGACCGGCGCAAGGGGTACGGACTCTGAAAATGATATATATCATCCACATGACGCTCGAGTAGCATGGTTGCAATCTTGGATTACTTCAATTTATGGGGTACGTCGCCACCAAACCCAGACATTGCCATGGACAAGGCGCTCGAAATCATCGAATTCGATTTGAACGCCGACTTGGCCGCCAATGCCATCCGCGTACGAACTGGCGTCGCTTCGTGTCGTCGGGTTGTGAAACTTTTCGTCGTAGCTGCGAGGTCTGCGTGTGAACCCCGCCGGCAAGGCCGCCATCGTAGACGATTTGAGCCACATCTTGCTACTCGAGATCGAATGCATGGGCGCGACGTTTCACCAGCGCATGAAGCGCACGGATGCCAAATACGTCCTCGCGCTGCACAACAACAACACCAAGCTCGTGACCGAGTACGACATTATGACATTGCCGTTTGCGACATCACGGCATGTCTCATGCCTAGGCTACTCAAGAAAGGCGCGTCGACGTGGCGCGGCATGCGTAAGCTCGTGCACGCCCTCGAAGACGAAGTGACAACGACATTTCAAACCCAGCAGGCCAAGTGGGACGCCAAGCGCGACGAAATCCGCCGACTGCGGCAAAAGCAAGAGCGCATCGGGCGAGAGAGCGTCGAGCCAGTGGTATGTCAACAGATGGTCGCCACGTCACATGCGGACGAATCACGTTGTAGATTGCACTTGACCAAGACAAAACGGTCGAAATGAGTGGCTTGACGACGCGCGGCCCACCACTAAAGACGTTCCAAGGCAAACAGGCGCTGCACGAAGTCTCGATCGGCGCCAAACACGCGCTGGCCGTCCATGTGTCGGGGTACTGGCAGCTGTGTTCTCAAAATGGACGGTGCACACACGACGCGGTAGAAAATTGTACGGCTGGGGATTTGGCACGTACGGTCGCCTCGGCAACGGCACCCACGACGACATGCCCGTGCCCAAACCCATGACCCACCTCCAGGACATGCGGTTTCGCGCGGTCGCGTGCGGCTATTCGCACAGCCTCGCGCTTCGAGCCGACGGCCAAGTACTCGTTCAAGTCTCGACTGTCTCAAGTGTCGGGGTAGGTGTTTGTATGGGGGTCGGCCGCGACGGGCAAATTGGGTCTCGAATCCGACACCAATCACAGAAGTATGCCCGTGCTTCGACCTAGCACAACGCCAGTTGGCCACCGCGACTCGCCCGCCAAACAGCCAGATTGCCTTGCCGAGTGTTTTACGATTGTGCCTCTCCCGCTCCAGATTCCTGCCAAAGTACGACGGACATGCAAAAGGCAAAGATAACGATGAGTAGGTCAAGAAAATCGCGTGTGGCCCGTCGCACTCGGCTGCCATCACCACCAATGGCGAACTCTTTGTGTGGGGCTGTGGCGATGGTGGACGACTCGGACTCGGGGACGGTCGATTTTTAGGTTGGCCTTTGTATTGGAAACAAATGTTGTTGACCAACAACAAATGTTGTAGATACAGACAACGAGCTCAAGGGGGGACGCCTGGGCATGCTCACAACCCCGACAAAGGTTACCAGCATCAAGGATCATGTTTTGGTGGATGTGAGCTGCGGGATTTCCCACACAGCCGTCGTGAGCGCGGTCAAAGCAGTTGATGCGATGCTGACAGGAGGTGCCTAACCCATCCCCTCGTTCAACGACGACCTTGCAACTCACACCCAATACGTGGTGTAGGCGTTCTTTTTGTTTGTGGCAGTGCCCATTCATTGGGCAAGTTTTGCCCCGCGTTTACGACGCCCCCTGAACTCAAAGGCATCCCCATGGTGAATGTCAGGTTGACTCAGGAGAAAGAAATGAATGGCTGGAATTGATCGCATGGTTGTAGCTGCGGCAACGCACACACGGCGGCCGTGAGCGTCGAGGGGGAGCTCTACACGTGGGGCAACAACACGGGTGGCTGCACGGGCCACACGATGGGCCATCGCTTTGTCAAAGTGCCGACGAAATTGCCTTGTTTTTATCAGATCCCCCAAAACATGGCCCGAAACAAGCTGTACGAAGTCAAAGCCCTCCAGAGCAGCGTCAATTCTGGTTACTCGGTTCGTCCATATGACAGCAAACCATGATCAGCCAATGGATGGTGTAGGCTTCGTTTGCGCTGGACGGAAACACGGATGGTCAGTTTGAGAGCACATGCACGCAAACGTTTCGAGAAATCTGTCCGTTTTGGCAGGTGGGGCGCTGTCGTCTTATTCTGTCGCATCTGATTCTGATTCCGGGGCCTCAGGTCGACTTGGGTGTGAACTGCCGCCTCGACTCGATCCGGATTTGGAATCGCAAAGCCACCGATGCCGAACGACTCTTTCCTTGCTTTGTCATGATCAGCGAAAAACCGTTCGAGCCCGAGAGTGGCAAATTTGTACTTCGAAATTGCCGCGCCCACAGCATCTTCATCAAGTTTAAACTCGAAGACGCCACAAACCCCTTGGTGTGGCGTGTGCCTGAAAACACACTTGGTGACGTTATTCCCACCGACAACCCAGTCTGACTTTTTTGCTGAGACAGGTCGCTACGTGCGCATTCAATTGGACTCGACCAATATTTTGAGTCTCGCCCAAGTCGAAGTCCTTGGCGTCGAAGAATGGAAGTTCCTCGGCGCGAAAGCCAGCTCTGTCGCGTGTGGGGACGACGTCACGATGGTCATTTGCAAACCCCAAGCACATCAAGCGTACGTGTTATGACATACCACACCCCTAACCTCGATCTCACAGGGAAATTGACAAGAAATATCTCCGCGCGCTCTGCGCCAACATCGCCTACGTCAACATCCTGCGCGAATATCCAACGTTCGGTCCGTGCGTCGACACGTTCACCGACTTGAGGGGGCGCTTCACGCCGTGTTTACTCTGCACAGCCCAGCGCATGTGTCCGATTTGTGTCTTGTTCGAGCAGATTCCCAAAGACGGCTTGCCGCCAGGTGTGTCTTTCAATTCGGCAAAATGAGTGGTCCACAACGACCGATAGATTTCCGCGCGACGCATTCGCTGAATAAAGTGAGTGATTTTCTCCTCACGACGCCCCCGCCGCGGACGTTTGCTTTACCAACCACCGTGGCCGTACGTTCAACTACTACAAGATTTGTAGTTGACGATGCTCGACCCTACCCCCACAGACTGACGACGAGAAACGATTGCTGCAAATTGCCGTGGACGACGAAAAGCCAGAGTCCGATCTGGCCAAAGCAGAGGCGCTCGTTGTCTCGACGATGCTCAAAGGTGGGTTCGTACACCCACGCGCAAAGATACTCGCAGGATCTGATTTTGATGATGATGACGCACCGTAGCGGCCAAAACGATTCAAACCAATCCAACGGTCCAAAAGATGCAGAAACAAGCTGCAGGGCAACTGGAAAAGATCCAAGCGAACGGGGGGACGTCAGCAGCCATGTCCAAGTCGTTCTTGAAGAAAGCCATGGCTTCGTCTAAAGAATCGTGGCAGAAATACACTACCAAGAGGGAAAAGCTCCCATCGCTCTCCAAGGATGTTCAACAACCAGACACACCGTCATCGCCCCACGACCGTCGGTTGGCTGCCGCAAGCGAAGACCCAAAAGTAGCGTCTGTCACAGTGCCGACATCGCAATCACCCGACACAACGACAACCGACCCAGCGAACCACCTGTCGACCATTTCGACTGAGCCCGTCGTGGAGACGCCGACGACAGAATAATATACGAGCTTCGGAAGGTCGAATTGAAGTACACATGCAAACGGGTGGTGCGAGGCTAGATGGTTCCAAAAGGTGCCAAGATTTCAAGTTCGAGTTCAAGCACGCTGTGGCACCCATGACCACCACAAATCAACACAATGTCGGACACAGAGAGGACGAGAATAAATTAAAACGCGAGGGAGCCTCCAACTTAAAAATGCGCAGTGGGGACACCGCATTGCCCCGACAGCGTCGAGCGCATGACGCGGGACGTTTCCATGGCCTTGTCCCACAATGATTGCAGTGTTTCATTTGTGATGGCAGCGGTCGTCGTGGGGCCTTCTTCCACGATCGGGTCGTTGGCCGAGTGCATGGGTGCCGTGTGGCGGCGGCCGCGGCTGGACTCGTGCACGTGGTTGAGTTCCTTGCACCGACGTTCGACGTACGCGCCAACGGTGGCGGCGATGGCCTGCAATCCCTTCAATTGGACAGCCGAGAGCGCGGGGAGGGTGTAGAGGGGGTCGTGGAAGGCGAGGTCAAGCGTGCCAATGCATTCCTTGTGCAAGGCAGCGCCCGAGACGAGGATCGGGACCGAGACGTAGGCCGATGCGTTGTGCTCGACGGCCAGCGGGTGGGCGCGGAAGCGCGCGTCGTTGGAGATGTCGGGCACGACGAGCGGCGTGGACTGGAGGACGCCATGCGACGCGGCCGCTTCTTCGCGGTCGGTCGTGTCTTCGACTTCAAAGACGGGGCTGTAGCCAACACACGCGACGTTGTAGACGATGTCGTCGGCGACAAAGTGGATCGATCCCATCTGCGCATCGACTTGGGCCATGGCCGCGAGGACCTGCTTGAGGAAGAGCGGGTCGGGCGTGAGGAGCGGGAGGTGCATCTCAATGTCGAGGTGGCGGAAGCAATCGAGCCGCGCGGCGTCACCGGCCGGCCGCGGCGCCTTGGGGAATGGATGCACCCAGTCAAAGTCCAGGATCGGCGCGTCGCACGACCGGCTTGAAAACTTGGATGAGTAACGGAGGAGGTCGTCGTCGCCAAACTTGGCGCTCACGCGGAGCCCGCCATCCTCGATGAACGAGTCGACGCTCGACTGGCCGCGGCTGCGCGTGACCGTGTACGACTCGTGGTACGTGTACTCTTCGTGAGTCGTTGCGGTGGTCGTGGGTGTTGCGGGCGAGTGATGCACGCGCTTGAAGCTGCTCGCGTTGCTGTCATCGTCGAGCGTCCGCGCTGTGTCGAGGTCGATGCCGGTCGCGCGCACCGACTGATGGACGTCGCGGCATTGGTCTTCGATCACACACTTGAAGCACACGCGCTTCTTCCACGATGTTTTGAATGTGCAGTTGCGGCAGACGACGCGGTCGCAGAGGCTGCAGGCGTACCGCCAGTGAAACGCGTTGAACGACTGCCAGCAGCTCGCACAGGCTTTGGTCTTGCGCTGTTTGGCGGCGTCGGCGCCACTGCGCGGATCGCCAATGATGGATCTCAGCATCGTCAGGAATCAAAATGGGAAATGCGGGTGATGCGACGACCCCTGTTGCTGCCAGCTGGGCCAGACATGTAAATTTTGCACGCTGGATCGCAGTGCCACCACTCTACACGGTAAATTCGAGGCCACTTTCAGCCAATCAGAGCGTGCGAATCGCCCCGAACGTTCATTGGAAGGTTCTGGACATCAGTTTAGTGCCTTTTTCGGGAAGCCCACGAAGGAGCGGGAGATTCCTCAGTGCGCCGCGACTGCTTGCGCACGGACGATCGTACAAGACGAGGCGACGATCGTCTGGCCATACGCCAAGGCGCAAGGAGCAAGTCAGTGCACACGCATGCACCTAACGTGCACCCGCAGAACATTGCATGCCGCAGAAGGAGAAGGGCGTGCTATGGACATGGATATGCAAGGAAATGCGACAAGGAGGCACAGTTGGTGGGCCAAAAATTGAACCGAGCAATGTGGAATGGCACGTGGCGATGGAGATCCGGTCACGACGACCTGAAACCTCCCCACGTGGTGGCAAAGTCATCACTTGAGTGCCCATTCGAACACAATTGAAGGCACTCAAGTGATGAGTTCAAGAAAATCAGACGACATCCAGCGCAGGATGCCACGTTTTTAGCGTCGTAATGAGTACCATCAGGTACTTTTGAACACGACTCTTTTCGGCCACGATGACTCCACCATTGGAGCACCGTCGATGAGGAGAGACGGCCGTGGAAAGAGCATGTCGCGCGTGGCCATCGCTAGTGGAGGGCGCCCCCAACGCGCCCTTGGAGTCATCCGTGTCGGGCTCGTTGCTTGGGTGCATGAATCTGTGTTGGGCATCTAGTGAGGAATCTCCTTTGGCACGCAAGGAACATTCGCTGTGACGACGATCACGTTCACGGACACAGCGGCAGAGTCCTCGTGACGCATAAATGAGGCGACACAGAACGCTTGGTTGCCATGTGCAAGTTGCAACGAGCAGTGGCGTCGTGGTGGACGTTACAACCCGTGACGGCGACGTCGTTGAGAAGTTGGCAGAGAGTATCGAAAGTCGGGGGCAACATTGCACTCAAATGCGAGACGAGGAGGATGAGATTGGCAAACGAAATGCCAGCAGAGATGGACGTCAATGGTCGGGCATTCTGCCCAGTGCAGTACAAGGCAGCGAATTTTTGTCGTGTTGTGCGTGGTGTTGGTGGGCAAGGGCGTCACAGCGTCGCTTCGTCTTACCGCCGATGGACGGGAAACGATTGTCACACTTGGCAATCGAGCACTCGAAAATCAACTGTGGCAGCAACTGCGAACAAGTACATCGTTTCCGCATACATTGTTCAAGTGGGCCGCGTTTGGTTTGACAAGGATGTTTTGATTGAACGAATTGACGATCCGCGACACGGCGTTTTTGCTTGGGATTTTGTCTGATCGAACAGCCTCAAGATACATTGAATGTAAGCCAAGTAGCCACGCTGAAAGAAACCTGCCGAGGCAGCCATGTGCGTCTAGCGCCTGAGCCAGCTTCAAGGGAGCGAAGGAATCACTTCCGTTTGTTTCGTTGAAGGCAACCATCTACTCGATCGGCAAAGACAAAGAGAGGACCAAGAAGGCACGATTCGAAACTCAACGGCTCCCACCCACACTTGAACTTTATCTTGAACTGCAAAGTGAAGTAGTATCCTCCACCCATTGTTCTAGATACTCCAATTGTCAATGAACCATCACCGAGTCAAACGATCCATTTCCGAGTCTTCCATCTTGCGTCAAGATGGAATCGAACACGCTGCTCCATACTAGCTCCTCGGGTGCCGCGCCGCGCCGCGCCACCGCCGTCGTTGGCATCGGCATCGCCTTTGCTATCGTTTTTGCCGTCGCTTCCTTCCACGACTATTCGATCGTTCCCGCGTGGCCGACCCATCCGCCCAGCCACGATTTCTCGGGGGACCTGCGCGCGCGGTGCTCGGAATTGTTTTTCGAGCAAACGCTCAACCATTTTGAAGCTGTGCACGAGCGCTACAGCCAGCGCTACTTTGTCTGCGACGAGTTCTACCCACTGACGCGCCGGGCTGACGCGCCAATCTTTTTCTACGTTGGCAACGAAGCCAACGTCGAGCTCTACTTGAACCACACGGGGCTCATGTGGGAAACCGCCGCCGAATTTGGCGCGCTCCTCGTCTTTGCCGAGCACCGCTTCTTTGGACAGTCGATGCCGCCGGACGCGCGGCGCCGCCTCCAGCACTTGTCGTCCGAGCAAGCGTTGGCCGATTACGCCGTCTTGTTGCGCGCGATCAAGGCCGATTACGGGGTGCCCACCGCGCCCGTCATTGGCTTTGGCGGCTCGTACGGTGGCATGCTCGGCACGTGGTTCCGGCTCAAGTACCCCCACGTAATCGACGGCATGGTTGCAGGCTCGGCGCCTGTCCTCTCGTTCCTCGGCGACACGCCCCCCGCCAACTTGACCGCGTACAGCCAAATCGTCACGTTCGACGCGTCGGTCGCGGGCGGCGCGGCGCCGCACTGCGTCGCCAACATCCGGCGGTCGTGGGCTATCATGTTTGACGCGGCGCGCACGGCCCAGGGACGCGAGATGCTCCAGACAAGTTTGGGGTTGTGCGACCCACTCGCAACGGAAGCGGCGGCGCTCGAGATCCCCGCGTGGCTCAAGAGTGCGTACGAGTACATGGCGATGGGGAATTACCCGTACCCGTCCTCGTACATCATGAACGGCGTGAGTACGTTGCCTGCGTACCCGATGCGTGTAGCATGTGAGCCCCTCGCCGCGACGTTCCCCGCGACGGCGGACGGCAATGCGTCGCTCCTGCATGCAATGCGGGCCAGCGTCGGCGTCTACTACAATAGCACGCACGACGCCCGCTGCTTTGCCCGCGCCGCGCCGTCCAACGAATCGCAGCTCGTGGCTGACTTTTGGGACTACCTCTTTTGCTCCGAGCTGTACCAGCCCCAGGATCAAGGCGTCGACGATATGTTTTGGCTGGACTTGCACAACGACACGGCGGCCGCGGCGGCGTGTGAGGCGCAGTGGAACGTGACGCTGCGCCCGCTTTGGGCCAACACGGTCTACGGTGGCCACGCGGCGCTGCGGGCCTCGAGTAACATTGTCTTTACCAACGGCAACTTGGACCCGTGGTCGGGCATGGGCGTCCTCGACGACGTGAACCCGACCGTCGTCGCCATCACGGTCGAGGGCGGCGCGCACCATTTGGACTTGATGTTTTCGCACCCGCTCGA
>VJMH01006457.1:0-25572 GCA_009835185.1 Aphanomyces stellatus | reverse complement strand
AGATCCATTTATCAAGTGCATTCGATTCGGCTGGCAACTCCGATTTATGAATCACTATGCAATGTTAGCCAATGGGGGCCATATTTGAAATGATTTTGACCAATGGGTTGATGAGGACATTTGCACAAAAAAGAATGTGTGTGGTTGGATGTTTCAAGTTCAAAAGAGGAAGTCCACGACGGGACTCGAACCCGCAATCTCCCGCTTCGTAGGCGGATGCCCTATCCAATTGGGCCACGTAGACTCACCCTCAGGCGTGCTCGAAGAACGTTCCGCCGTGGGTGTCGCGCGAGCCCGACTCAAGATCAACATCCCACTCTGGTCGCGCTGGCCCCAACAGCTCAAGACCTCTCACACCTGATCCCAGGTCAGGTACCCCCCAAACCTGATACCTCACGGTACCTCCCCCTATTTATACTCAAAACCTGCAAAACTCGGTGCACCTAAATCCACAGGAATTAGGAATTGGATGAGTCCTATTTTAGGGCAATATTAGTATTGGGACTAAATCCTAATATATTCCATTTGTCGCTTGGGCCACGTAGACGTCTTCGAATTGAAGTGTCCGTGCATTTTTTCATTCACTGATGCTGGAAATTAATTGCAAGAGAACTTGAAGTTCGCCAAACAGAACTGTATAAATTCAAACAGGTTATTGGGTGTCTTCGATCCGACAGACCGTCTCGCATCAGCATCAGAATCCTTTGACCAAAGAAAGATGGAGACGAGTCCTTTGTTGACAAGATCGACGCCTCGTCGCAAGTCCGTCGCGAAGATGACGCGTGTGGAGATGGTCGCCCTCGGCATTGGCGTCATTTCTTCCGCCTTGGTCGGATCAATGTTCCTTGTCGGCAGCTCGGCACCCCCCGCAGTCGTGCCCACGACCGACTTGGCCGCACGGCCCCACTTGGATTTCTCGGGCGACCTGCGCAAGCGATGCGTGGAATCGTACTTTGAGCAGACGTTGAACCACTTTGAAGCCACCCATGAAACGTACCAACAGCGCTACTTTGTCTGCGAGGAATTCTGGCGCCGCGCCGATGACAAGGGGACCGACGGACCGATCTTCTTTTATGTTGGCAACGAAGCCGACGTCGAGCTCTACCTCAACCACACGGGACTCATGTGGGAGAACGCTCATGAATTCGGCGCGCTCCTCGTCTTTGCCGAGCACCGCTACTTTGGCAAGTCTGCGCCACCGGATGCCGCGACCCGCCTCCAGCACTTGAGCTCAGAGCAGGCCCTGGCCGACTACGCTGTCCTCTTGGACCACATCAAGGACACGCGCGCCGCTGCGGCCAGTCCCGTCGTTGGCTTTGGGGGCTCGTATGGCGGCATGC
Organism: Aphanomyces stellatus; assembly: GCA_009835185.1. NCBI lineage: Eukaryota > Oomycota > Saprolegniomycetes > Saprolegniales > Verrucalvaceae > Aphanomyces > Aphanomyces stellatus. The sequence continues at coordinate 24,232 of VJMH01006457.1, read as the reverse complement.
TGGCCACGTGGTTCCGTCTCAAGTACCCTCATGTGCTGGACGGCGCTATCGCCGCGTCGGCGCCAGTCCTCTCCTTCCTCGGCGAAGATCCGCCCGCCAACCTCACGGCATTCTCCCAAATCGTCACGTACGACGCGACTCACGCCGCTGGGTCTGCACCCAACTGCGCCGCCAACGTCCGGCGGTCATGGGACGTTATCGTGGACGCGGCGGCGACTGCGGATGGCCGCGCGTGGCTTCAAGCCGGCCTCGGGCTCTGCGATCCCTTTACGTCGCGCGACGACGCGGTGGGCGTGCGCGACTGGGTCAAAGGCGCGTTTGACTATTTGGCGATGGGAAATTTTCCCTACCCATCGTCGTACATCATGAACGGCGCGAGCGTCTTGCCCGCATACCCCGTCCGCGCGGCCTGCGAACCGCTGGCGCCGTCGTTCGCGTCGACCAAGGAAGGGAATTTTTCCCTCTTGCGGGCGCTCGGCGCAGGCATCGGCGTCTACTACAATAGCACCAACGACCAAGTGTGCTACAGCCGCGCCGCGCCGTCGAACGCGAGCCAAGTCGACGCGGACTTTTGGGACTACCTCTTTTGCTCCGAGTTGTATCAGCCCCAAGACCAAGGCCTTGGTGGCGACATGTTTTGGCCCCTAGCGCACAACCAAACCGAGGATGCGGCGCGCTGCCTCGCGAAATGGAACGTGACGCTGCGGCCTCACTGGGCTCAGACGCAGTACGGCGGTCGAAAGGCCCTTCGCGAGGTGTCCAATCTTGTCTTCTCCAACGGCAACTACGACCCGTGGTCGGGCATGGGCGTGCTGGTAGATCTGGCGCCGACGGTCGTGGCTGTCGAAGTCGTCGGTGGCGCCCATCATTTGGATCTCATGTTTTCCAACCCGGGCGACTCGAAGGCCGTCAAGAAAGCGCGTGCCGAAGAGAAGAAACACATTGCCAAATGGATTCATGATGCTGCCAAGTAGACGAAGCTCGCGACTCTTTGCGAGTAGAGAGTTGGAGGATATGCCTCGACAACAATGCTTCCTGAAGGTGCAGATGTTGAACATGGAGGTGGTATCTTTTTGATGGAAACCAAATGGCGGCAAAATTTTAAGGGGCCAATGAAAACGCGTTATTTCTGGGGGGAGGCATGTGATTGGCCCACGCAAGTACGCTCCTACAGCACCGTCAGCCACACCTTTGCCGCCGCCCCTACACAAGAAGGTCCCCAACATGCTTTGTAACCTCAGGTATATGCTGCGGCCACAACTGGACCGATCGCCACCACGCAATCGCCAAGCCAAGAGACTGTTCAGATTAGAAGTTGTTGAAATTCGGATACAAAGTGTGGCATTATCCGGAATTCTATCTCATGCCCACCAGTTCCAGTCGACGCCGCCTCCTTTTCGAGTCCCTGGCTTCAAGCGGCATCTGCCTTGCCCAGGAACCCATGCTCGACCGTATGTCCACTCGCGCCTTCGACACGAAGAAGCGAAAGCATCAATCCACCATGAACATGGACCGCGGCGGTGGCGCTGTGTCTTCAGAAGATGACGACGGTATGAGATCTCGTCGCTTGCGGGGGGGGCAGTCTGAGACGGATGCCAAGTAGATTTGGTGTACCAGTCGCCTGAGCCTACCACATCGATTGAAGGCGTTGACTCGCTTAGCCCTCGTACGAACGCCCTGCTATCTTGTCGCCCATATTGAACTGATTGTAGAATCCAAGAAGCTTCATCCAGCGCGGCGCCTCGTGTCTGCTGCTTCGTCGCCCCTGCAGCAATCACGTTGGTCCCCCGGTTCGACGAAATCTTGTACTTTGTGGGGTCTCATATTCATGCATGTAGACGTCATCGACCTGACTGGAGACGACGACGAAGACGATAAACCGCCTCCGCCCACCAGCCGACGCATCACCCCGCGGGTCCATCATGCGATCATTACAGGTCCCATTTTCGATCTCACGGACGAATCCAGCACACCGACGCTCGGCCGCACTGAAGCCCTTGACGTACGTCCGACCCACATACGACTATGCCCTCATGTTGGTCTGTTTGCAGTTCCTCCGCCGCGCCTTTGCCGAAGTTGAAAAAGACGACCGCCCGATTTACAAACTCTCGGAAGACGTCGTGCGCAACGAGATGGCCACATGCGACCTCTCGGAGCTCGTCCAACATGCCGACCCAAACGACCTCTTCAAAATGACAACCTACGGCGAGATTGAAATGGAAGCGTTTTCGCGCCAAATCATCCCGCTGCTACAACTGACCGAGTCGGACGTCTTTTACGACCTCGGGTGCGGGACGGGGAAACCTGTGCTCCAAGTCGCGCTCGAGACGACGTGTCGCGTGGCCAAGGGCATGGAGCTCTTCCTCAACCGCGTCGAAACGGGCCAGCGCGCGCTCGGCCGCCTCCACGACATTTGCCCGTCGGTTGTCGAAGGCAAGGAAGTCCGCATCGTCCAGGGCGACCTCGTCAAGCCCCCGCCGGAAGCGAACCTCCTCGACGCAACTGTTGTCTTTATCAACAATGTTGTCTTTACGGACGATCTCATGCTGGCCGTGATGGGCCAGCTCCGCCGCATGAAGAAACTCAAGCGCGTGATCGTGTCCAAGAAGCTGTGCGAGCGACATGCGCACAAGATCTGCGCGCGTGGCCACAGCGCGTGCGTCCTCTTCCAGCACCCGCCGAGGGAAGAAATGGTCGACGTCACGTGGACCTCAACCGCCACGGTGTATGTCTACCAGCGGATGCATTTTGTGTAACAGTATCGTCGTTTTCGCAGTCGTCAATCAATTAACTAATAGAACCCACAAATTCTCTCCACGTTGTTTGGAGACGAGCGAGGCGACTAGAGTCGTCCAAAAGGCGACTGCAACAAAGGGATTGGGTTGGGATAATTACAATGCATCGTTTAAATGTAGGACAAAAGAGGGTGATGCCTGTGGTCGTCTACGGTCTTGTTTACTTGCCCCCATGGCTCATGCGGTTGATCTGACCCAAATACTCGGCGTACGACGCTTGGCCACCGGCGAAGCTCGCGCGGTCCTCGACCAACTTCCAGAAAAATTTGCCTTCCACGGGGTGGCCCTCTCGAATCACATGGAGGTTCATGAAGCGGGTGCGGTCTTGACGCAGCGCCGTGACGATGTTGTGGATGCGCGTGCCCACGTCGTCCGAGGGCGCGGCCAGCTGCAGCTCACGGCAGTCGACGCCTTCGATGCTCTCGACGCCAAAGAGGCTCTTGACAAAGCGCGGGTGGAGGCCGCGACCGACCCAGAGGAACAATTGCGTCGTGTCTTCGAGGAGGAACGCGCCTTCGCTGTTGAGGCGCTCGACAGAGAGGTTTAGGACGGGCGGCAGCGCGATCTTGTCGGCGCCCGCCGTCATGGCGCGCGGGTCCTCGGACGGCAGACCCACCTCGGCCGGCAAGTCCAGAAGCGAAAAGAGCCGCGGGTAGATGAAGCAGCGCGAGAGGGCGACCGTCATGTTGTAGAGCGTGTACTGGACGTGCGAGCGCTCGTCCGAGCCAATGTCGGTCCCGCCGCGGAACGCTGGACTCTTCATGAGGGACATAATGTACAACGGAAGCAACTGGAGCGATTCGGGCAGTTGGAGCTGGTAGCCAGCGTTGGGGTTTTGGCCGTACGCGCCGCTCGTGCGGTAGGCGCGAGCAATGTCGACGCAGATTTGTTGCATCTTGTTGCGGGCGGGGTCCAAACCGCTCTTGAGCGCGACTTCCAAAGCTAGAGAGAGTCATTGTGAGCGTGGAGTCAACAGAAATCGCACGGACCGTTCTTGGCAATCAAGTTGCACATGGCATCGACGTCAACCGAGCGGAACACCTCGGCAAACACTACGACCACATGTGAGTTGACATTCACAGAGTCGTCAGTACATTTGGTGACGGGGACTGCGATGGTTTGGACGCGGATGCGGCGCTCGCCGGACGACGTCGTGTAGAGCAAGGCCGATTGAACGCAGATGACGCTGGCCGTGAGGAGCGCGTCTTGGTGTTCGATCTCGACAGCAAAGGTGGCGTCAGCGTGGACGTTGGGGAGGGCGAGGAGGTCGGGGCCACGGAGGAACGAGTTGCCGTAAAAGTTGCTCAGGCGCATGCCCTTGGTGGCACGGATGCGGATCACGGCTTCCCACCCAGTTTCGCGCGTGAGAACATGCGCGAGTTCCGAGCTGAACTTTTCACCGTCCTTGGCTGCGTTAAAGTTGGGGTAGTGAAACACTTCGCCGGCCGAATACTTGGACAAGCAGCCTACCCACAATCGTTTGAGGGTCAAAACGAGAGATTCGACGCACCGATCGAAGCATAGTCCGTGTACTGCGGCGAAAACAAAAACGTGTCGACCGAGACTTGTTGCCGGCAGAATTCGATCGCGTTCTTGCGGTAGAACGTGTCGACAGGGTTGAGCAAGTCGTGTTCCTTGTTCGAACCGAGCAAGCGCGTGTCTTCGCGGTGCTTGAGCGAGCCTTGGCCAACGGTCGGCAGCGAGCTTTGAAAGACCAACATCTTGCCGCCCACAGACGTCTACACACAAACGTGAGACATCAAGACGGAGAGTCAAAAGCTGACCATGAGACGGAAGGCGGCGCGGATGGCCGGACCCAAACACGTATCGGGGTTGCGCGTGTTGGCGTGGACGCGCGGGAGCATGTCCAACAAACTTTCGACCACGTCGCGCGAGTCGCTCAAGTTGACCAAGAGTTCGTCCGGGATCGGGATGAAGAGCTCGTTGATGTCGGGCACGACCATCATTTGCGGGCTGCTCAAGCCCGCCTTGAGGTTGTAAAAGTGGACCGAGCTGTCAAACGTGATAAAGCCAATGCGCGTGCGCGGCGCGCCGGGCAGGTTGTCGAGTTCGCGCTTAATCGTGTCGGCCGCGACGGCGACCATGCCGCTGGCCACGGCTTGCGCCGAGACGTCAATGACAAACACAAAGACGGGCGGCGTCGGGGGACGCATCATGTATTCCGACGACGCGACGATTTCGACGCAGCCGCTGCGCAGCTCCGGGCGTTCGTCCTTGTCTTGGCGAAGGCCATCGGGCCCCAAGTGGCAAAAGTAGTTGCCCGCAACTGCACCACACAACATGAGTCTCGATCAGAAAGAGCGGGATGGAGGCGTACCGTCGTTCGAGACGCCGCAAATGTTGCAGCGCCATCGGCGGCCATTGTCGACCCACTGGACGAAGGGGTTGATGTACGTCCGACACGACTTGCAGCGGATGACGCCGCTCGCGCCAAAGTTGACCACGTCAATCTCCTTGCCTTCGTCGGGTTTCGCCAACGGGTGGATCACGACACCGATGGGCAACGCCGACTTGGTCGCGTGTTCTTGCGAGTGCGGGATCGCGTTCACCGTCATGCGCATGTAGCGAGGGTCGCACTGGGCCGCGAGAACAGCTTCCGAGAGTTGACCCGTCGGTTGCATGGGGGCATTTGGGCCCGCAAAGCCGGCTTGGTTGAAGTCGCCACTCGGGATGCCGCCGGCCGGGTGTTGTTGGGGAGGGTAGCCTGGTTGACCGGGTTGTTGAGGGGGGTAGCCTTGTTGGTTGGGCTGCTGGGGTGGGTAGCCACCGGGGCCGCCGAGCGGGGCTTGCTGCGGGGGAAAGCCTTGCTGGGGCGGGAAGCCACCTTGTTGGAAGCCACCGGGACCGGGCGGGCCTTGAGGAGGCCCTTGGGGGGCACCACCCATCGGAGGGGGACCGCGCGCCATGGGGGCACCAGCAGGAGGACCAGCAGGGGGGCCAGTGGGGGGACCACCGACCGCCATGCGGCCAAACTGCTGCGAGAGGCCAGCAGGCGCCGGCGGGGCACCCATGGCTGGCGGGGGTGGGCCGTGGGGACCACCAAATTGACCCGACTGAGGCGGGGGTCCTTGGGTCGGAGGCATGGCGCCAGCAGGAGGAGGGCCTTGTCCGAATTGGGGCCCAGGCGGCCCGCGGGGAGCGCCGAATTGACCAGGTGCAGCAGGAGGGCCTCCGAATTGGCCAGGTGCAGCAGGAGGGCCTCCGAATTGGCCAGGTGGTCCAGGGGGACCTCCGAATTGGCCAGGTGGACCAGGGGGACCTCCGAATTGGCCAGGTGGTCCAGGGGGACCTCCAAATTGGCCCGGCTGGGAAGGAGGGCCTCCGAATTGACCCGGCTGGGAAGGAGGGCCACGCGGCGCAAACTGTTGCTGCGGGACAGGCGCACCAGTTTGAGCTTGTGTGGACGGCGTGCCACCGCCGAAAGATCGCGGCGGTTGCTGGAATCCACCGGGTTGTTGGCCGGCGGCAGGGTTGAAGCCACCAGGAGGTCCATTGGGCGGGAAGCCACCGGGAGGACCGCTTGCAGGAGCAGGCTGTCCTTGTGTTGGGTTGAATGGACGGAAACCAGGCCCACCGCCTTGGCTACCGGGCGGTTGTTGATTGAACTGACTCATTCGTGGGGTGTGTCGGTCTTTGTTGAGTAATCTACGCGACGCAGCATATGAGAGGTGCTCATTGTTATGCTGTCGTCTCAGCACATCAGAAGCCCATGCTTCCTTGGAGAAGACGCCAATGTAGGAAAGGGATGCAAATGCGACGTACCTGCTCTGGGGTGGACGGACGACGGAGATGTGCTCGACGCTGCTGATGGCGCGGGTGCTCGCCAAGCGTGCGTCTGTTTTGTGAAATAATAGTGCTATAAAATTGCAAAGGAACAATATTCGTTTCCAGAGGAAAACCTCCCTCACCGCAAGTGACTGCCTCGAACATCATCTATGATTGGCTGAAAAGGACACATTTCAGCCAATCCGACGCGTACATGTAGTGATGTCGTGGCAACAATTGCCTCACGATTTCTTCCAATCCGCGCGCAACACACACATCCACGCGGCGGCGGTGCGGCGGTCGACGACACAGCGCGCCTTGATCCATTCACAGTTACAATAAATATTGACGGCGGCCATGTGTCTACATTGACGGCGGCGGCGGCGGCAAGGACACATGGTGACGATACTCGAGCGGGACGTCGGCAGCGCCGAGGTTGCGAAGGGCGTCCACGAGGTCGACGTGGATGTACATGCTTCGGACGTCAAACGTGCGGTAGCGGCAGTGGAGCGTGGCTTTGACGCTCATGACACCGCGGAGTCGCACGAGGTGGGGAATGGCCCATTGCAGCTCGGGCCGGAGGAGCGCTTGGAGCATCCCGGCAGTGCGCTCGTCGGACGCGACGGCAAACTGAAAGATGCAGTGGAACGCCATGGACGCGCCGTCCGCGCTTGGCTCGATGGCGTCGATCCAGCACTTGTACAGCGTCACGGCCGTCGTCATGGCCGTGAGGAGCGCGCGGAGGTCCGTGAGCGACTCGGCAAAGACGTTGCTGCCCATCGTGTGGTCGTACGCAAACGCGCCGATTTCGTATCCGTTGGCGCTCCTCGTCTCAAAGAGGTACACCATGGAGGCTCGGCGCGCTTCGACGCGGCGCCGGAAGATGTTGTCGGGCCGCGGCGCCGTCGTTGCGTCGATTTCGCCGCGGACGTACGCCAGGTACCGTTGCCGCGACTCTTCCAACTGGGCCGTGAGCTGCAGCAGCTCAAAATTGTGTTTGCGCTGAGCCCAGCTCGTGGAAAAAGGTTTCTTGGACGACGACGTGGCGTGGTGGGTCGACGACGGCGGCGGCGTTGTTTGGAGGAGACGGCGGTAGACGGCCGTGTCGCCCGTCGCCATGGACGCCCGCAGGGGATCCGAGCTGCTCGTTTCCGACATTCCATCGAGGTCGTCGAGATCGTCCTCGTCGTCGTCGTCGTCGTCATCTTTGGAAGACGACGTGGGGCGGCGTTTGTGGCGCGCGTCTTGCCGCAGTTGCGTCAGTTGGTCCCATTGGCTCTGGAGCACCAGACGCGTCTTCTCGTCCGTCGAAGCACTGGGTCGCATGTAATTGGAGGTGTGCGCGGCGGCGGAAAATGTCGGAAGGGATGGCGGCGCCTCACCCGTCGACTGCGTCGATGGCTGCTTGGCAAGGAGCAACGTGGGGAGGCGGATGCCCTTTTGTTCGAGACTCGCGTTGAGTGTGAACGACATCGAGTGGTTGGCTTGCTTGATTTGAGACGCCTGCGGGGAGAGGAACTTGTTTGAGGTCGGGGCATTGTGGGTCCGCTGCACGTCGTCGGACAGTGGCGCGTTGTGGCGAAGGGCAAGCAAGGACATGACAGCTTCTTCGGCCGTGGGTTCACTTGTATGTGTAGTAGACGATGGACGGCGGGATGGATGTGGGGTTGGAGGTCGATGTCGTTGGGTGGTCGACGATGTGTTTTGGTCGCCATGCCGCCGCCGTCTCTTGTTGCTGCTACTGGTGCGGGTCGTGTCGTTCTCCTGCAACATCGTGCTTCCCTCTCCGCCGCGAAAGGTATGTAGGAGCAGTCGTGCCGGCATCTCGTCGTCATCCTTGTTGGCAGCTGCCTGGGACAGCGTCATGGTCGACGGGAGCATCTTCCTCTCAGACCCCGACCAAATGTGGTTGTGTCGCACTCGATTTTTAAAAATGTGTGGTCCCACTGGGGCATTTTATTCGCATGGTGTCGGACTGTCATACAAACTCCCAGTCAAATGGTTTTCCGGTTACCGTATCCGGAAGAAAGATCGAAATTCGAGCCTAAAACTTCAAACAGATTCGGTGGCGCACTTTGGCGTTCCGGGACGCCTTTTGTCACACCCACAAAAACAAGACCCAGGCAGTCGTCCGACGTTGCACCGCCGCCGCCGCCGAATGGCCTCAGCCCTTCCACAAAATAATCCTGAAGGGGCGAAGGAATGATGGACAGAATTCCCCACGACTGCCATCGAGAGACGGCGCGGCGAACAGGACACCGACGACCCTGGGACGGGGATGTGACAAGCGCCCCGGAGCGCGCTGACAGCTCCGACTGAGCATGCCAACAGACAAACAGGTGATAGAGAGTCGCGCTGTGGCGGAAGATGTGGGGACGAGACGCCGCGCTTGATAATGCGCGCTGGGGGATATATGGTGGGCGCATGAACACGAAATAGATTGATGGGCGCACCAGTCGTCGGTCGAGAGAATGGGACTTGGTGGTCTGTCGAGGGGTGAAAAAGGGCGGGAACAGTTTCACCTGGACGCGAGCGTTACTCGACCCAACAACTAAAAATAGCGAGAGTGGCGCGGCGGCGTCGACGACGACGGCATGGGCGACAACGTACAAGTGGCGGTTCGCATGCGGCCGTTCAACGAGCGCGAGAAGTCCATGAACAGCGTCTGCTGCATCCGTACGACAACCCCTGCCTTCCGCCGAGCATCTGAGGGACGAGTGTAGGCATGGTCAAGGAAACCCAGCAAACCATCATCACAGACCCCGAGACCAACATCGACAAGTCGTTTACGTTTGACTTTAGGTACACACATCTCTCCGTTATGATCCATGACGATCTGCAAATTGGCCAGCTACGACTCGTTTTCGCCACCAGGAGATCCGCGGCACGCGACCCAAGACACAGTCTGGGACGACTTGGGTGTCAAAGTACTCTCGACAATCCTTGAGCATGTGCTTTAGTTCTGTCTCTTAGGTGCTCGAACATGCATGGACAGGCTTCAACGTGAGTCTCTTTGCCTACGGGCAAACAGGTTGACCAGCGCCCACGCCAACTGCCAACCTCATATGATCATGCATCAGGCGCGGGAAAATCCTTCTCGATGGTCGGCTACGGTTCGGACAAGGGCATCATACCGCGTGCGTCGGAAGTGATATTCCAGCGCGTCAATGGTGTGGCCAAGGATGGCGGTCCGACCGACGTCATCTTCAAGGCAACCTCTCCAAGGTGATGCAGCATGATGGCTCAAGTGTCGTGTAGGTCGAAGCGAGCATGATGGAAATCTACAACGAAAAAGTCAAAGGTAGACAACGATTCGTCGACAACGTGCATCCTCATCCACGACGACGAATGTGCAGATTTGTTCAACCCGGCATCCGACAACCTCAAAGTCCGCGACCATCCAAGCCAAGGCCCGTATGCCGATGGACTCACGCGGAGCGCCGTCTCATCCTACGACGAAATCACTGCTGTACGAGAGCGACGATGCAGGGCTGCGTGTGATCCGTGTACTAGCTCATGGACGCTGGCATCATGGCGCGAACGACGGCATCGACCAACATGAACGCGACGAGTTCCCGCGCCCACACGATCTTTCAGATCATCCTCACGCAGAGTCAGATGGACCCCGCGACGAGCAAAATGATGGACAAAGTACTTGGTCAATCAAGATGGAACATGACGCATGTGCGTGTGGTTGTAGGTGAGTCGAATCAACTTGATCGACTTGGCTGGGAGCGAGCGCGCGGCCAGCACGGGCGCGACCGGCGCGCGGCTCAAGGAAGGCGCGGCAATCAACCAGGTGCGCGGCATGATGACCAGCCATGCTCACGGAGATTAGTCTCTGTCGGCGCTTGGGAATTGCATCTCGGCGCTGGCAGACAATGCGAGCGGAAAGAAAAAGACGCTTGTGCCATATCGCAACTCCAAGCTCGTACGAGATCGATATTGGAGCAATCACAGAATGATGAGGACGTAGACCCATTTGCTCAAAGATTCGCTCGGCGGAAATGCCAAGACGATCATGATCGCAGCACTCAGTCCCGCGAGCGTCAATTTCCAAGTTGGTCTTTTTGACGCAGAGAGACAAATGCTCAGAATGGGTGGCTAGGAAACACTGGGGACGCTGCGGTATGCAGACCGCGCCAAGCAGATCAAGAACCAAGCGATTGTGAACGAAGACCCGAACCAGATGCTCATTCGACAGGTCCAAATTATATATCTTTTGAGTCTCATGGTATCACATAGTTGAAAGAAGAGCTGGAGCAGTTGCGGAAGGCCATGATCGAAAGCGGCGGGCTCGACGCGCGACCTGCGTCTCGCATGAGTACGATGCCGTCAATACTAATGATTCTGACGGATCACATGTGATGCAGCAACCCGCGACGACCCGAACGGCCGGCCTGAGTCACGCATGATGACACGGGAGGAGATGGAAGAGCGGGAACAGAAAGAGCACGAGATGGCGGCGATCCGTGAACAACTGGAAGAGAATCAGCGGCTACTGCGGGACAGCGAGGTAAATCATCCTCTCAAACGCTTTGAATCACGATGGACATGCAGAAATCATGGACCGATCGGCTCAAAGAGACTGAGGAGTTGGCCAAGAAACGCGAGGAGCAGCTCAAATCGATTGGGCTCTCGACCAACCTGCACGACATTCGTACCAAGGCCAAGACAGAGCCCCACTTGATCAACCTGAACGAAGACCAGCAAATGAGCGAGAAGCTCTTTTACTTTTTCCAACTGGGTCAGCCAGCTGGCGTTTCCGTACAATGACACTCGTGGCATAGGACTCAACCGCATCGGGCGGGCAGACGCCGACCAGGCGCAAACGATCATCCTCGGTGGCCTGGGCATTCTCAAGGAGCACTGCATCGTGGAGCGAACCGAGTTGGAGCTCAAGCTCACGTCGATGCCTGGCGCGAGTGTGGTCGTGAATGGTGACTTTGTCAAGGACGGCGGCAACGCGGCGGGATGTGTACTCAAGCACAACGACCGGCTCATCCTTGGGAATGTCAATGTACTGCGGGTACGAATGGAGCTGTCACGATGAGGTGTCATGACCGAACGTGGGACTTATGTCACAGGTTGTGATTCCGTCGCAGCGAGGCGAGGCCAACAATGCTGCGGAGACCGACTGCGTGTTTGACTGGCAGTTTGCCATGAAGGAAATGAACTGCAAACAGATGGATTTCAAGGAAGACGTGGGGCAGACAGACAAGGAGGTGGCCGAGATGGAGAACCGAATCAAGGAGATGGAGGTGCGGATGAAGGAAGCGGCCGAGTCGGCGGCCGTAAAGATTGAAAAGCAAAAGGAAGAGTGGGAAGCCCACGTCCGAACGATGCAAGATGAAATGAAGCGGAAGGAAGTCGAATTGACAAACCAGTTGCATCTGACCGAAGAAGGCGGCGAAGTCGACAAGAAGAAACTGGCCGAGCAGCTGGCCGACCAGGAAACCAAACTGGCCGAGGAGATGGCCAAGGCCGAAGTCGCGTACGAACGCAAACAGTCGGAGCTGATGCAAAAGCAACGCGATTTGGAAACGAGTTTGCAAAAGCAGATGCGAGAGACGAAGCGCCTCGCCGAGAAGAAGGAGCGCGAGCAGGTTGAACGGTCGCTTCTCGCGCAGGAGCTCTTGCGCGCGATCCCGCTCGTGAAGGAGGCGAATTCGATCTGCGAGGAGCTCAAGAAGCAGGTCACGTTCTCGGTCAAGCTACTTCCGACCAAGCCCAAGCTGCATCAGATGGGCGGCATGGAGACGGACATTGCCGACGCGATGGGCACGGAACTCAAGGTGCTTGTGACGTTTCAAGATGCAGGCACGTATCGATCGGTGCTTTGGGACATGGACAAGTTTGACAACCAGATTTACGACATGCGGGACCTCTATCAGGTAGGCCAACGACGAGCAGCACCCATGAGATGACGAGAGAGTGTTGTAGCTCTTTTTGGAAAATGGACGTAACTTGGACGCGGTCGTCGTGGCCGAAGGTGGCAACGATCCGTTTTACGAACCCCCGTCGCCGCAATTGATTGGGCGGGCGTACCTTTTTCTCTCGAGCTTGCTCCATGGGATCAAAGTATGTCATTTGAAGGTGACATTGCCGTAGGTGATGTTAAATGGGGGTGTAGATCACGGACGACTTGCCGATTTTGGACACCAAAGGCGCCGTCTGTGGAAAATTGTCGTGCGAAATCACACCGTCGCTCCTCTCCCATGCGGTCTGACATGTCATCCTGCGACTGTCTCACAATATGTTGGTCGTATTCAGTGGCAAGACCACCAGCGAAGCCTCGTCGAGAAGTCCCCAGGCAGCGAGATCACGTTGCCCTCATTGAGTTCCTTTCTCGGTAGCCATTGTTCTCGATCGTCCGTGGCCTGATCTGTCGTAGACACCAACTTGCGCCTTCATGTGACCGTCCTCTCGCTCTCGAACATCCCCGGGAAGCTCTGCCGCGACGTCTTTGTCGCCTTCAAGTACGCAACATGTCATCATTGTCACCTTGTCATACCCATGGCAGATGGTTCCAAGACGAGACCAACCACGTCTCAGCCGTCTCAGCCACGGCGTCGGTGGATCCAGTCATGGACTTTACCGTGTGCATCGAGACGTCGGTGACAGCGGCGCTGCTCGCGTACCTCGCGTCGACACCGATCGAGTTTAGCGTGTTTGGCAACGTCCCCAGCAGTTCGCTCAAGACGTTGCCGCACGAAGTGCTCTCCAAGGACGACAAGAAGCAGCAAGTGCAGGACAAGTGGATCGACATGGAATCGCTGCGCGATGCGCTGGCGGCGGCGGAAGCCAAGCTCCAGATGCAGGAAAAGGTGCTCGTCGACACGTCCGTGGAGCTTGAGACGCAGCATGCCGAGCTGGACGCGGCCCGCGCGACGCTCGTCCACGTCCAGGCCGAGCGCGATCAGTTGCACGACGTCGTGGCCCAGCTGCAAAAGACCAACCGGAACCTCAAGGAGAAGCTCGAGACGTGCATCGTCTCGAGTGCGCCACAGGAGGACGGAAGCAATGTCGCTCGCGTGAGCATGGGCGTGCAGACGGACGGCGACGACGCGACGTCGCCACATGCAACCAAGGGCGCGCGGAAACACCGATCGACCAAGAAGCGCACGCACCGATCGCATGCAGAGAAGACAGCGGACGAGTTGCCGCCGCTTGAAGACTCGCCGCACGAAGAAGCAGTGACACACGAAGATGAATCGGCGCGCGAGGAGACGGCCCGCGACGACGCGCCGTCCGAAGCGACCATGCCCCCCGAGGAAGACCAAGTCCCGTTGCCCAAGCCACCGCTACATCAACAGACGCAGCAGGAAGCACTGCCGGCCATATCCCCACGGGTGAATATCCCCGAGCCGACCGCGGTGGAAACGCCGACGATTGACGAGCCCGTTCGAAGCAAGACGCTCCATCTGCCGACGGAGACTGCCAGGCCCGACATCAAGACATTGGCAAAGAGCGAAAAGTCCAAGCTGTACCTCGTGGGGCAGTCCAAAGTGCACGTGGACGCCGCTGGGCCTAACGTGTCGGCGGAGAGTGCGCTGCCGCCGATCAAGCGAGGAGGAGCGGCCCCGACGTTGCAGCCGCAAAAGTCGCAAAAGTGTGTCATCTCGTAGCCCTCTCGTAGACTCCTATTTATTCCCAATGGAAGCGCTTCCGCCATCTCCCGCGCGTGCGGCAGCCGCATCGTCGTCATAGACAAGATGTGTCTTCGCCTCAGGATCGTGTTTTTGTGTTTGCCCAAATGGTGCATTGCGATTGGCGGGCAACTGATCGTCGGGCCTTTTCGACGTCCCTCCTCCTGGGCGTCTTTTAATAGCTTTTATCAAAGCTTTATACATATACCAAGTAATATTTTAAATTTCGTCGGGTCTGGGCGGCCCAAAGCGGATATATCGACACGATTGGTCTCATTGCACTGACTGCTGAATTCAAGAGGATCCCGAAGCTTTGTCCGTGTCGGTGAAGATGCTTGCGCTCCGCCGGAACCACGTCTTGGTGGCGCACATGCGACGACAGAATGCCCCTGTCTTTCGCATATTGTGCCTCTCCACGCGCACGGATGCGCAGATCACGTCCAACTTGGCGCAGACGTCTGCGGCGGCGTCAGCCGTCGTCGCCGCACCGTTGCCGCTCAAGGAACGCCTCGCCATCTACAGCCAGCTCTCCAAGGCCCGCTTGAGCTCGTTGGTCGTCCTGACTGCCGGCGCGGGCTTCTTCATGATGGGAGGTCCGATCTCATGGTCGTCGTTCGCCGCGCTCTCTGTCGGCACGACGCTCGCCGCCGCCAGCGCCAACACGTTCAACCAAGCGTACGAAGTCCGGACGGACTCGATGATGAAGCGCACGATGATGCGTCCTCTCCCGCGCGGGGCCATCACCACGCAGCACGCCGTCGCATTCGGCGCCGCGACCGCCGTCACGAGCACGGCGATCTTGGCGGCCGGCTGCAACCCGCTCACGGCCGGCCTCAGTCTCTTCAACATTGGCCTCTACTCGCTCATCTACACGCCCATGAAGCAGACATCCGAATGGAACACGTGGGTCGGCGCGCTCGTCGGCGCCATCCCGCCTGTCATGGGCGTCACCGCGGCCAACGGCCTCCTCCTCTCACCCGAAGCCATGCTCACGGGCGCCGCGCTCTTCATGTGGCAGATGCCGCACTTCTTTGCGCTGAGCTGGCGCCTCCGCCACGACTATGCGCGCGGCGGGTACAAGATGATTCCGTGCGCCGACCCCACAGGTGCCCGCACCGCCGGCGTCATCATGCGCTACGCCGTCGGTCTCTCGGCGCTCCCCGTCGCCGCCGCGGCCTGCGGTGCCACGAGCTACATGTTTGCCGTCGAAGGACTTGCAATCAACGCGTATGCTGTCCACTTGGCGCGCCAATTCTACAAGGCGCCGTCGACTGCGAACGCGCAAAAGGTGTTTCTCTGCTCTCTCTGGTACCTCCCGGCCGTCCTTGGCTTGATGGTGTTTCACAGCAACAACTGGGAAGGCAAGGCCCACCAAGACGACAACGTCAAGCAAGCCGAACCGATGCTGCAGTTGGTCGATGACAGCAGCCTCAGCAGTGACAACTCGACGACAACGACGACGCCGGCGTTTGTCGACGAATGGACGCGCCACGTCATGGGTGTCAAGACGTACATGAAGGAATTGTGTCTGCATGAATACCTCTGGAAAGCCAACGAAGATGGCATGCCCAAGGCCGGCGACGACAAGAGTCATCTCTTTTGCCCCGTCGTGGTGACCGAGTCGGCCGTCGACACGGCCCAAACCACCCGCGCCCTCACCAAGGACCTCTCCAAGTAAACTACCCTCTTTGAATACACCCTATCTCGTCGTTGCCGTCTCCTGACGTTTACCACTTGATCCCGAATGGATTGGCGAGCTCGAGCTTGGGCACGGCGTGGTACCGCGTGTGCAGCGCCGCCCGCGCGGCGTCCGAGAACGGCGCGCCCTGCCAATGCGTCTGGTAGAGATGCGCGACGGCCGGGTTGTCCTCGGGCCGGCGCAGCGCTTGGTCGCGGAACGCGCGGTATACTTTTTCGACGAGCGGCTTGTTGAGGGCCGCGCTCTCGGGCTTGATCTGACCGCCGCCGTTCAAACACCCGCCAGGACAGGCCATGATCTCGACAAAATCGTACGGGCATTTGTTGCGCTTGATCTTCATGAGCACGGTTTGGATGTTGCGAAAGCCGTAGGCCAACGCGAATTTGAGCACGTCGCGCCCATCCACGACGAGCGTCACCTCGCGAAAGTCGGCGTTGCGTCCCGCGACGTACGGCAGCGTCTCGGGACAGTCGACGTTGAAGAGCGTCTTGGCCGCGTACCGGAAAATATGTTCGAGGTACCCGCCGCTGCCAATCTCGCCCGTCGCCGACGCCGCGCCGCTCATGACGCCGCTGCTGTCGGCGGTCAAGCCGCTCCACAATCGCTCGTCGTCCGAGAGTGTGGCGTCCGGCAGCGCCGCCAAGTCGACGCCCGCGAGCATCTCGAGCAGTTCGGAAGCCGCGAGCACGCAGTCGACGTCACGCGTGTCGGTCGCCGCGTCCAAAAAGTTGTTTCGGGACGCCTCGAGCTTCTTGTCGTAGCATGGCATGACTGTGCAGTGGTAGACGTCGCGCCCGCCCGCCGTGGACAAGAGCCGCTTGACCAACGTGCCCGTGATCTGCTGCGGCGATTTGGTCGTGCTGATGTACGGAATCGCGTTCGGGTTGGACTTTTCAGCGTAGCAGACCCAGCCGGGACAGGACGACGAGAGCATCGGGAGCGCCACGTGAGCTGGAGGTTCCGCGGTCGCCGCGGCCTCGTAGTAGTCGGTCTGAGTGGACGAGACGGGCCGCGACGAGGGGGGGCGGACCCACGGGAGGGTTTGCCGGTTGCGGTAGCGCGCCAAAAATTCTTCCCGCGCTTCCAAGAGCGCGAGGTCGGCGCCGACGGACGAGTCCAAGACAACGTGGACGCCGAGGCCACGGAAGTAACTCACGAGTTTGCGGTGGGCGGCGGCGATCGAGAGGTTGAAGTGCGCGGCGACGGACGCGCGCGCTTGAGGCGAGAGAGTCACGACAATACGCTTCTCATGTCGGAGTGTGGCGACGGCCGTGAGGAATTCCTGCGCACTCTGCTGGGAAATGAGGATCGATTCGGCCGACGTGACACAGCCACTGCAAGCAAGACAGTCGTTCAGAGACACCATCGCCGTGTCGTGGCCCGTGCTGCGAATGAGATCGGGTTCGATCGCGACCTGGTGGATGCCGCTGTAAATGTCCGAGTCCATGTTCACAGTCGCGGGGGTCTTTTCTTTGGTCGATGCGAGGAAGAGAGGGTTCACGCATGCCTGGGACGGCGCGATGAAGTCATCAAGGTCACCGAGGAATACGGATGCCTACGAAGGATGGGGTCAGGAAGTGACGTTGGCCGCAGAGATGCGCGCGCACCATAGTTTGACGAAGGAGCGAGCGTTCTCAATGTGCGCCTTCAAAGTGGAACCAATTTTGGGCTTCGATTGGTCGACCATAAATTGAAACGATTGGTTTATTTATAACGAATCAGATTGCTTTATTTCAAATTCAGTGACAATAATTGGCAAAAAGGAATCAATATTAGCCAATCCAACGTGTTTATGCTTTCCCGATTTCGGCGTCGCGTGTCCTTCTCGATCTTTCCGGATCGCTTTCAACCCACTTCCACATGTGCTGTACTTCGATGTCGCGGGCGTCGCGGAGGCCTTGGGGGTCCAGCGGATTGCTAAACATGAGGTCGAGATGATGCGCGCCGGCGGGGATGTTCACTGCGACCACGGTCTCGGATAACGACTTCAAAATGCCGGTGGGGGCCCACGGATCGTACTCGCCGTTGCTGAAGACGATGTTGCTCGTCGTGCGGAAGGTTTCAATGCCACCGTAAATGATCGACGGCCACAACGGACGGAGAGGAACGCCCCAGTTCTTTCGACATGCTGCATCGTCTTCCGTCTCGTTGTGCATGTGGCGCCAAAACATGTCGGCGTCGCCGCCGTCCGTGTCGAGCGGCGTGTACATGTCGGCGCAGCTGAGGTACTCCCAGAAATCCGGCGGCGCCTCTTCTTCGTCGCCAGTCGCAGGTTCGTCGACAATCACATGGCACGACAGCGGCGCCGTCGAGTCGTTGTAGAACACGTTTACACTCGTGGACAGCGCTTGCAGGAGCTTCTCGTTGTCTTCCAAGGCGTCGTCGAGGTGGGAACACGCATGCCGCATTGGAAATGCCGGCAGGACGCGCGCCCCGCTCGTCATGTAGCTCGACGGGTACGGGTAGTTGCCCATGGCCATGCTGTCGTAGGCGGACTTGATCCACTCGGCCAGCGCCTGGACATCATCGCCCTTCTCGAGTGCATTGCAGGGACGGAAGATGCGCTCGAGCGTCTTTCTGCCGTCGTGAGTCGCGCCCATGTTGAAGAGCACGGGCCACGCGCGCTTGATGTTGTCGCGGCAGCGCAGCGCGGCACCGGCGGCGGCCGTAGCGTCGTACGTGACGACCCGCGAGAACGACTCGAGGTCCATGGGCGGGTTCATGCCAAGGAAGGAGAGCATTGGCGCGGACGCGGCAATGGCCCCGTGCACCAAGTGCGGGTACTTGACGCGCATCCACGCGGCGAGCATGCCACCGTAGGAGCCGCCGAAGACGACGACGCGCGTGGCGGGCGACGGTCGGAGGTGCGCGAGGAGGACGGCATAGTCGACCATCGCGAGCTGCGACGCGCACGGCGCCGCGTACTCGGTGAGCGACTGATGCGCGCCGCGCGGCGGCATCGACTTGCCAAAGTAGCGGTGCTCGGCAAAGACGAGGCGCGCGCCAAAGGACGCGGCGTTCTCCCACATGAGTCCTGTGTGGTTGAGGTAGAGCTCGACGTCGCCTTCGTTGCCAACGTAAAAGAAGATCGGTCCGTCCGCAGGCGACGTGAAGAATTCGTCGCAGACAAAGTAACGTTGGTTGAACGTGAGCGGCGACGCTTCAATGTGGTGCAACGCTTGGACAAAGTAGCGCTCGTCGCACCGCCGCCGAAGGTCCCCATGAAAGGAGGAGGCCGAGGCGGACGCTGTTGCCGCGAGGATCATGGATGAGTCGATGGCCAACAGAGGCGCCGCGATGTTATCGCTGTCGACGGACGCAAGAGAAGAGGCCACGTGCAACAGCGCCGCCGAGAGTAAGCACGAAAAGACGAGGGCTGCGACGAGGGTGTGAGGATGGAACCGACGGACGGATCGTGTGTGTACGATGGGCAGCCGTTCGTCGACATGGAGAGAACGCATGGCCGTGGGGAGAAGTGCGGTCCTGATGGCAAGTTCAAGAATGCAACGTCCTCGCGACGACAAGGACGATGACGACGCGACCTTCCAATTCCGAACGATTGCCTTTGTTGTTTCGCGGCGATGTGTGTGCATGATTGGATATATTACAACCAATCATATAGAATACGTGGTCTTATTGGATATAATATATCCAATTGGATTTGACGTAAATCAAATGAAGTGCTTGTCGCTGACATGCGAAATTGGATTTTGCGATCTCGGCGCAATGCGAGCGCTGCGACGAGCGGCCGTCTTCGTCGCGGTCTTGGCCTTCTTGGGCGATTGCACAGGTAGTCTATCGAACACATGTATGTCTCCGTCAATGACGCGACGCAGGCATGGGGAAGCAGGAGAGCAACAACTCTTGCACCGAGCTCTCAACAGAGGAATTTCCTTCGACCCTGAGGGATGGTTGTTCGCCTGGTGCGCCGGCAAATCAAGACGACGATGACGACGATCAAGGTATGGTCTTTCTCGCTCAGGGCATGGTGACGATTCCCTTCTTGAGGTGCAGGCACGTTAGAGTCATCTTTGCCTGCGGTAAATCCGTTCCTCTGTCCACACCTCTCGACACCACTTCACGTCGCAGCGTTCCACGGCCGATCAGTTGCTTCGTCCTTGCATGCGTCCATGCACCTCACTTTCAATTGTAGGAATCCATCCAATGGCTTTTGGAAGAAGGCCACGACATTCATGCGCGCAACGACGCCGGCGCGACCCCGTTGCACGCAGCCGCCGCGTCGGCCTCGGGCGAGACTGTCATCCCTCTGCTGGTCGCCAACGCGGCGGACGTGGATGCCGTCAACGCCTCGGGGTACACGCCGCTGCATATCTGCGCCATGCTCGGGCGACTCCACGGCGCGGCCACGCTCTTGGCACATGGCGCCAACATTCACGCCACGCATGCCGAGGTAGAGGATTTCTGCATTATGGAGCCACGATTTCAAAGGATGTAGCATGCCACGCCGTTGGAGCTAGCCACTATTGCCTCGGACACAACCATGACGACGCTCCTCCTCGGCTTTGTAAGTTGATGCTGCAAGTGTCCAAATCGTCACCGTGGATGTGACTAGGGCGCCGACCCTGCGCTGCGGGGCAGACCATTCGTGTCGTCGATGACAATGTTGTCCAAACCCTATTGAGACATGTGTCCTTTAATTTTGAGGACGCTGATTTTCAGTGGGATTGGATCTTGATTACGGTGTCATGACGTGGTGACTACGTCGACTCGTGGGCACCACAGTGTCACTTTGTAGCACGACTAGGTCGTCGTCAACGCCGTCGTCGATGTGATAGATGTGGTGAAAGCTAAAGACAAGCAGTGCGCCGGCGCTGAGCCGCATGGCCGCCGCGCCAAAGGTCGGCTCGAGGACGTGATTCACATGCACTGCTGGCCATGTTGCATCCTTGGCGAGGAAACTGAGCCCCACAATGACGCCGCGGTTTGGAACGTCCACTTGATGCGCGATCTGCGACGTGAGAATCGTGTGGGCGATGGCGACGGTGCCTCTGCGGACAATGTCAACCAGTGCGACGAGCGTCGGTGACGTGGCGGCGTCTGCGACTAGCAAGGCGGCGAGGAGAAGTATCGCGCCGCGGATGATGCCGCGCTCGGTGCATGTCCAGAGGCAGAGCGGCAGGACGATGACTGCTGGGAGGACGGTGTCGTATGGACGCCAGTTGAGGTCTGAGGGACGCACGGGGGGCGTTGCGCACTGAGCGAGGGCTAAAAAGAGTTGCGCGACGAGGAGGGACGAGAGGGATCGGTTGTGGTTGAGAGCGAGGATGGCTTGGGTGCGGCGGAGCGGCGCGGCGGCAGCATGGACGCGCCATCCGAAAGCGAGAGCGACAAGGAGAACGACGACGCCGAGACTGACGAAAGGCCACATTGGATCGGATGCATCATCCAAATGTCCTCTCTGTGGCTTCGCAAGGCACGTGGAGAAGAGTGTAGGGAGATGGGAGAGACCACCGAGCAAAAGTGTGCGTTCGCGACGAATGCGCGTCGTGGTGGTCGCGATGGCTGTGGCGGCAACGAGGGATACAAAGGTAGAGATGATGGGGAAGCTGGTGGAAACGCGCAAGACGACAGAGAGGAGGAAATCAAGTCCGATGGCAGCGTAGCAAACGATAAAAGCAGAGGGAAATCCAAGGCCGTCGACGACGCCGCCCAAGAGCGGTTGGGAGAGCGAGGTGAAGAAGACCAAGCGTCGGATCAAGGCGCCTGGGTAATATTGAGAGAAGTGTGCCAGATGCTTGGCCGCGTAGACGAAGAGGATGTGGAGAAGAGAACTTGTACCGGCCATGTGATCACGCTGCTGTGGCGAAATGACACGTGGATTTTTACAGTCTGCCACTCTCACGTGGATATTGTGACTGGGAGAGTCAAACGACACTCACTTGACTCCCACGTAGACATTTCAAGTTAGTTGAGTTGGTCGTTGTGAGCCACACGACATGGCCTGATTGTACAATACTGCAAGTGACGCCGTGCAAAAGTGGGGGTGAAAACGTCAATTGGAAAAGCAGTTATCGACACTCTCATGGATTTGACGTCGACGGTTCGTTTGAGTTTCAGTAATGAGAGTCAAGATGAGAGTCGCGGGAAACTTCACAGGGACATTTCAAAAGTGTTTAATTACTCGGCACAAGCCCGAAGGCAGAAGCCCGTGATCCGACTACGACGACCATGAGAGCCACACTACGGCATGTACATGACGCACCAAAGAGGACCACCCGCGAAAACCAGGACTACGTGCAACTGCGACCGCGACGGTGAGCACGTGGGCTGTCCTCGTGAGAGCGAACCCCATCTCAACCGTCAACGGTGGGCACAGCTGCGTGTGTGGACGCAGATCACAATAGCTACGACCCAAACACATTATGGTGCAGTGGACTTCCCCTGTATGCCGACGTCAATGTCTCAGACATGTGCAATTTCATCACACGATTCAAATTAATACAAGTATACATACATGATTCTACCAATGAGCCAAAACAAGCATCTGATCTATTCAGCCAGAACACCACCATCCTTGGCGAGGCGACGGAAGATTCCATCTTCTTTCGACAGCAGCGCCGTCGGTGTGTCAAACTCGACGACCCGACCGGCGTCCATAACCATGATACGATCCGAATGCATGACCGTGTACAAGCGATGGGCAATGGTCAAGACCGTCGCCGTCGCAAACTCGGTCGCAATATCACCTGCTGCAACCGCACGTCCGTGTCGTGGTCCAT
This sequence comes from Aphanomyces stellatus, assembly GCA_009835185.1. Classification (NCBI taxonomy): domain Eukaryota; phylum Oomycota; class Saprolegniomycetes; order Saprolegniales; family Verrucalvaceae; genus Aphanomyces; species Aphanomyces stellatus. The sequence continues at coordinate 1,563 of VJMH01006457.1, read as the reverse complement.
CGCGGCCGTGGCTTCGTCCAGCACGACAATCTTGGATTGGACGAGGAGGGCCCGGGCCAGACAGAGCATCTGCCGCTCGCCCACACTCAAATTCGACCCCTTCTCCGCCACTTCCGAACTCAGCTTCTCCGGGAGGCCACTCACAAGCGAGTGCAGACCCGCCTTGGTCACGACGTCCCACAACGCCGCGTCGTCGAACGCACCAAACGGATCCAAATACTGCCGCAGCGTCCCCTTGAAGAGCACCGGCGACTGCGGGATGATGGAGAGATGGCGCCGAAGGTCCGTCTTAGCGATGGTCGCAATGTCTCGTCCGTCGATCGAGATGGACCCAGACGTGAGCGGGTACATGCGGAAGAGCACCATGGTCAAGCTGGACTTGCCGGCGCCAGTGCGGCCCACGATGCCAATCTTTTCGCCACCGGCGATGGCGCACGTGAGGTCGTGGAGGACGTATTCGCCCGTGGGTTTGTATCGGAATTGGACGTGGTTGAATGCAATGACGCCTTGGGTCAGCGTCATTTGGCCCTTGTGGGACGCATCCGGGTCTTCATTTTCCAAATCGCAGTATTGGAGCACGCGTTCTGGGGCAACCATGCCATTTTCAAGCCATGAATAGGTCTTGACAAGTTCGGCCATGTTGGTATCGGCCATCAAGATGTAGTTGAAAGCCAATCCAACCATACCAGCCGATAAAATAGGTCGGAAGAAGACGAGACCCGAGGCTACAATCATGACAATAGCAGAGCCTTGCAGTTGAATGGCCATTTCGAACCACATATCCACGACACACTTGGCAAATGACATTTGGGAGTTGGTGTTTACGTGGTGTGCGTGACGGTCGATTGCTTGAGCGACATATTTGGCACCAAACGCTCGAATGAGAGCATAGCCATGTTCAACTTCATCCAAGAAATTGAGCACGGGGGAGTTGGTGATGTTGATCAAACGGGACAATTCGCGGGACGGGCGGAGATACAGTTGAGAGATATGCACGTACAGGTACAAGATAGGAAGAAAGAGCAAGCCAGCCCATTGAATAATAGCCAACGATGTCAACAACGAACCAGCGACAGCGAAAAAATACGCCGCAACCCCACCGAAGGAGTATGACAATTGGGTGTCGATAGAAGCTGTATCGGAGCCGTAGCGGTTGATGATGCGACCAATTGGGTTCTTGTCGTAAAAGGTCATAGTTGTACCGAGGAGGGAGTTGGTCATCTTGTCAAACAGCGAGCGAGAGGCCTTCAAACCAGACGACGCCACTGTGAGGGCGCGGCAGAGTACCATAAATACACTGCCGAGGCACAAGGCAGAGTAAATAGCAATGTAAAAGTTGGTGTTGGAGGCCGCGTCAGGGCTGGAGGTCCAGTGGCTAAGCCAGACATCCGAGGCCACTTGGAACCCTTGCCAGAAGGTTTGAATCACACAAATCCAAAAGACAGTTGACGTGCCGCCGCAAGCTGCAAGGAAGGACTTGTAGACCTTGGAGTCGATTTGGCCTTCGGCGCGATCTTCATCGCTTGTGTCTTCAGCAACGGCATCTTCAAAGTATTGACCCCA
>VJMH01006456.1:0-52188 GCA_009835185.1 Aphanomyces stellatus | reverse complement strand
TGGAAATGCCAACAACTCACCGCGCGACAAGGCTTGCTGCGCTTCGCCTTCGGATTCCTTGATCATGCGGTCGCGGTTGCCTTCCGAGTTGATTACCGTCGTTTGCTTCATGGCCTTGGCTTGGATGATTATCTACTTGGATTGTCAGAGGTTCGTTGTGCGTCGATGAGTCGTGTACTTCTTTGTTGTTCAAATCCGCTTGCTTCTTCTTGGCCAGAACTTGGCTGAGCGACCCCGCGTCCACGCGCTGGATCTTGACCATGGAAATCTTGACGCCATATTGCACGGCGGCGGCGTCCATGAGTCCCGACACGCGATCCATCTGCGCCGTATCTTCGATGATCTGATCCACGTCCAACGACCCTGCGACGTTGCGAATCTGCGCCTGGAGGAGCTGGCTGAGTAAGTGCGGGAGGTTCTTGACTGCGTAGATGTACGTCTTGGGGCTCGTGATCGAGAATTGAAGCACGGCATCCAAAAAGATCGCGGCGTTGTCTCGCGTGATGACGGGTTGCTTGGGGAAGTCGAGCACTTCGTTCTGGGTCGAGATCGTCGCGATTTTTGAGCGGTCGACCATCGTCAAGCGGTCTTGGGCGCATACCACGTACTTTTGCTCGTGCGTTCGCGGCTGGTCGATGTACGGGATGATGAAATGGCAGCCTGGCGACAAAATGTTGTGAAAGCGGCCAAAGCGCTCAATCACCATGACTTCTTTCTCCTTGATGATGCGGACACCCTTGTACGCGGAGACGAGGACAAAGAGAAGCACCACGGCGATGACGACAATCAGCGCGATGTTCGTGCCTGAGCTGCCGTCGCTGCTGCTGGTGCCCGTGGAGGAGGCCATCTTGTTGCTATATGGACTCGCGCGTGTGTTTCTGCACTGGGATCCTTGCTTCCCAGGGTCTCTGGGTCCCTTGTTGCATTTGAAGTTTCTATCCCATACAACCGATCAGATGTCCAGAATGCATGTCAATCGACCGTACACTTTACGTACACTTGGGGCAGTTGACGTACAGTATTCTATGTAAAGTGAATCTGTGGAATTTCTGGGTGGCTCCGAGCACAAAGCATGGCAACCGACCTCGTCGCTCATGCGGGAGATGACGCCGCGGCGCGGGAACGCATCGCGTGGAGCGTCAAGCGCACACGACAACTCTTCGCGGGGGAGACCCACAGCTTGGAGGTGCACGAGGACAGCCAGAAGACGCACATCCAGGTGAAGTTCCAAGCACGGTACGCCAACATCCCCGACGTGCAACCGAGTCAGCTGAAGAAGTCCAAGGTGGACGTGAAGCCTCCTGTGCCTGAAGTGGTGGTGCCATCTGCGACAGAGATCGAGGAAGAGGACGTTGAGATGGACGCTCCTGCGACCCGCGCGGAAGGCGGCGCCGTCGATCTCCCAACCGTCATGGACAAGGCCGTAGAACAATTGTCCAAGCAACAGGAAGCCGCCGCCTCGGCCAACAACACGGGACAACAAGCACTGGTCGAATACAAGAAGGAAACAAAATTCGCGGCGAATTTCCAGACGTCGTCGTCGACCGCGCTCGTCCGCCGCCGCCAGGCCGCCGAAGTGCCCAAGCCAACGTGGCATGCACCGTGGAAGCTCAAGCGCGTCATCGCGGGCCACTTGGGCTGGGTGCGCTCGATCGCTGTGGACCCCACGAACCAGTGGTTCGTGACGGGGTCGGCCGATCGCTCCATCAAGGTGTGGGACTTGGCAACGGGGCAACTAAAGCTAACGTTGACGGGGCACATCAACGCCATCCGCGGACTCGCCGTGAGCGATCGCCATCCGTACATGTTTTCTGCGTCCGAAGACAAGAAGGTGCTCTGCTGGGACTTGGAGTACAACAAGGTCATCCGCAGCTACCACGGGCATCTCAGTGGCGTCTTTAGCTTGAAGCTGCACCCGACGTTGGACGTGTTGATCACGGGCGGTCGCGACGCCGTCGCGCGCGTGTGGGACATGCGCACGAAGCAACAAGTGCACGTGCTCTCGGGACACCAAGGCAGCGTGTGGGCCATCGAGACGCAGGCGACCGACCCGCAGGTGCTCACCGGCTCGTCGGACAGCACAGTCAAGTTGTGGGACTTGGCAGCCGGGAAGGTCATGACGACGCTGACGAACCACAAGAAGGGCATCCGGTCTATGGTGTGCTCGCGGACAGACCATACGTTCTTGACGGGCGCGGCCGACAATTTGAAGAAGTGGCAGCTCAAGGACGGCAAGTTTTTGCGCAACTTTTCGGGCCACAACGCGATCGTGAACGCCGTCTCGGTCAACCAAGACAACGTGCTCGTCTCGAGCGCCGACAATGGGTCGATGCGGTTTTGGGACTACACGACGGGCTACTGCTTCCACGAAGAAGAGACGATCGTCCAGCCCGGGTCGCTCGACTCGGAAGCAGGCATCTTTGCGTCGAGCTTTGACATGACGGGGCTGCGCTTCATCACGGCCGAGGCCGACAAGACGATCAAGATTTGGCAAGAGGATGCCGACGCGACGCCCGAGAGCCACCCGATCGACATGGCCAAGTGGACCAAGGAGTTTACGGCCCCCAAGCGGTATTAATTAATAATCCAGACACTCGTTGCGAGGGGTCAAGAGGCTACTCGTCCATGTAACGTTTGGGGAACGAGGTGGCCTGTCATTGAGGTCGACAGGCCAGCGTGTTCGGTTGATGCGACGAAGGAGAGATACTGTCAAAGAAGTTTTGACTCCATGCAGGTTGTGCTCGTCTTTGTTTGCTTGGTCCTCCTCGCGCTGGCGTCCCCGTCCGTTCGCATGCTGCCGCCGCGCAGTGAGCAGCCGTCGCGAGTCGGATGCGACTGTTCGTGTCTCTCGGGGATCAAGTGGACAAACTGCCGTGTGCATATGATCCCACCAAGTGGCGACGACAATGGGGCTGACGGAGAAAATGCGCGCCATTCGACCACGATCTACCTGAGGTGCACGACCGAGGTCCCAACAACACCCCCTGCTGCCACGCCTACCCCCGCGGCGACTACCCCTGCAACGACACCATTTAGAACCACACAGTCCACGCCACAAGAAGGCCTCACGCCGGCAGAGCCGCCAGGGCCGTCGAATCGTGAAGTGCAACGCGAACCACCTGTGGGGCCATCAACTACCGCAACAAGCCCAGATGCGCCAACAGGACAAACCGATGGCAGCATTGCATGTACGAAGTCTCATGCGATGGAGAGCGAGGCAACGCATTCCCCTAGCATTGCCACCTCTTAGGGAGCATTCGCGCCATGTTTACGCGGTTGGATGATTACCAAAGTTCGAGGATTCTCCCATTGGTTTATTTTCAGCCAATAAAATGTCTAATTTAAGTGTATGGATAACTGATTGGTGGATGGAAAAAAGATTTGTGCCTGACAAAGTCTGTATCCGGAGGATACATACGGATAAAGTTTACCCTGTTGAAGTTCGAATAAAACCTATGATTATGAAAAACCTATGATGCGTTAAATGAATCATTTTTTCAAGGTCCTTCTCATTTGGGGTCATTTTTGAAAAATCCGCACCCGCCGATTTCAATATGACTGTCTTCCGCCTTCGTATCCGCAACGCCCAGCAGTTGGTGCAAGTGTGCAACAACAACGAGAAGGCCAAGCGCGGCGCCGAGCAGGACACCGTCGCGATCATCGAGAATGGCGCGTTGATCGTTGATGCGCAGGGCAAGTTCGCCGCCGTCGGCACAACCGACGAGATTGAACGGTGGGTGCAAGCGCAACCTCAGCCTGTGACGTTCGAGAAGGACTTCGATGCGACGGGTTTGTGCATCCTTCCTGGTCTTATCGATGGACACACGCACCCTGTGTGGAGCGGCAGTCGCGTCGACGAATTCGCCATGAAGCTCGCCGGTGCCACATATATGGAAGTGGCCGCGAGCGGCGGCGGCATCAACCGTACCGTGCGTGCGACCCGCGCGTCGTCTGAAAGCGAACTTCTTGCGCTTCTCAACAAGCGCTTGGATCGCATGCTCAAGTGCGGGACGACCACCGTGGAAGCCAAGAGCGGCTACGGTTTGGACACGGAGACCGAATTGAAGATGCTCAAGGTGATCGAAACGGCCGCGAAGTCGCACCCGATCGGGATCGTCGCAACCTACTTGGGTGGGCACTCTGTCCCAGATGGCATGACGGCGGCGGAAGCGACTGTCGACATTGTGCAGAAGCAGATCCCCGCGCTCATCGACGCCAAAAAGGCCGGCGAGATCAACCCCTATTTCATGTACGTGTTGTTCTCCATCCCTTTTCTCCATGCTCATGCGTGTGTGGTAGCGATGTCTTTTGTGAAAAGGGTGTCTTTGAGTACGACGACACGCTCACGATCCTCCAAGCGGGCAAGGACGCCGGCATGAAGATCAACTTCCACGGCGACGAATTGCACCCGATGAACTCGGGCAAGCTGTGCATGTGCCTCCAAGCACACGCCGCGTCGCATTTGGAAATGCTCGACTCGGCCAACATCCAGGCCATGGCGGACGCCAAGACCTTTGCGGTCCTTTTGCCCACGACCATGTACATCCTTCGCCTTCAGAGCCCACCCGCGCGCGAACTCATCCAACGCGGGGTCGCCGTCGCACTCGGCTCGGACTACAACCCGAACGCCCACTGCTTGTCGATGCCACTCACGATGCACATGGCGTGCTGCCTCATGAAGATGACGATGAAGGAAGCGCTCGTGGCCGCCACGATCAACGCCGCCGCGTCCGTCGACCGCGCCGACACGCACGGCAGTATCGAAGTGGGCAAGCACGCCGACTTGCTCGTGCTGGACGCGCCGCAGTGGGAGCACATCATCTACGAAATGGCCGACACGCCGATCCAGCACGTGCTCAAGGACGGCCGCTTCGTCGTCTCGCATGGCCAGTTGCTCTGAGGAGATGAATCCAATCTGTTGTGTCTTAAATTAGCCTTGACATGGGGTTGCACTGCGTGCTGGTCCGATCGCGGCGGCGGCGTGGCTGTGCGCGCGCGGCCTCGAGGGCCAGCGTCGCGTCCATGGCAAATTGCCGCACGAGCGTCGGTGCGGGCGGCGGTGGGCCGAGCAGCGCACTTGCGGGTGGCAGACGAAGTAGAAGCGGGAGGAGCGTCGCGGCGCCGTGACTCATCGATGTAATTTCGAAAATCCCGAATCTCTCAACACCTCGAGCCGTTTTGAAATGGACCAATCACGGCCGTGCTTTTTACGTTGGCTTCGAACGTCAAGCTCGAGGACACGGTCCGATGGACGGATGTGGAAGGAGGATACAGAAGGAAGGGGAAGGAGCCGAAACGCGCATGGCGACGCCACTGCCCATGTCATTCGATGCATGGGTGGGTCGACCATGATTCGGTCATGGCTTTTGTGGAAGAAACCGATGGACGTCTGATGGTCGACGGACAATCACCACAGAAGCATCGTAGAGTCGACCTTGTTGAACGAAGGAGGATCATGTTAAGCTTTATAGACTATGGTATCGAGAGGCGGGATCGACCGTGTACGTGTGAATGTTCTTTTGGACCTGCTGGCGCGCGCATCGCTTGTAGTTTTTGTCGTGGTCGGCCAAGATCATGGCTTCCTCTGCATATCACAGGATCACAAGGATAAAAGGTTGGCGGTGCACAAACCTGTCTGACCCAACCGAGAGATCGCAAACGCCGCGTCGAGGGCGCTGTGGAAGCCGCGGTTGATGCCGAGGCCTTGTGGCCAAAACGGTTCAAGCAAGGCGTCGCCGACGAGCGCGACAAAGAGCTTGGACGTCGCATGGGGCATCACTACCGCCGCCTAGAAAGGTCCATGAGACAACAAAGCGCCTCTGTCGGTGTACCTTGTCGGCGCGCCGTGTCTGACTAAAATCAAAGAGCTTGGCGTCGACGTCGACGTCGGGGCATGGAATATTGAAAAACGTGAGGACGCTCTTGACGTAACGCTGCAGCGCCTCCGCGTTGACGGAGCTCAATTCCTTGGTGGCGAGCACGCCAGCGTCGATCAAACTCGCTTTCTTGGGTGTCATGACGACGTAATGCACTTCGCCGCGGTAGTAAACGACGTTTTCGACGTCGACGCCAAGCTCGCGCTTGAGGCGCCCAAAAAGCTCTTGATTGTATTGGTACGCCCACGAAAATTGCGGCAGCAATCGTTCTGCCCTGCGCATGCACGACTCTCAGCCCACGTCGATCACCGAACTGCGTACTTGGTCAGGAGGTTTGGGACAATGGCAACGGCGCCGACGGCCGGACTGGGCGAGAAGGACGCTCGTTTGATGCCCACCAAGTCCCCGATCGTGTCGTGGCCGCCGCCCCCCGCGACAAGCGCACTCACGCGCTGGAGTGTCTCTGGCAGAGACGGCGTAGTGTGGATGCGATAGCCGTCGTCGACATTGGACGAGAGCGAGTCAAACGACATGTTGTCAAAGACTAGACAATCGTCACAGACCATCCAGAGGGTGGTTGCATACCAGTGACACCCAAGAGGAGGGCCGTTTTGAGCAAAATACATTGGAGCTGGCGGGTGCCAATGTGGAGGTGCGACATAGAGACGCAAAACTAGACCCGATATCAGCACGTGTCGACAGAGTGTCGTACTTGGTTGAAAAAGAACTTGGCGCCCAACAGCGTCAGATCATGCACGACCCAGGGAAAGAGATGGACAATGTTTTCGCGATCGAACGTCGATCGCTTCTCGACCACAACCACCTGCGCACCCATCAAGGCGAGTTCAATCGCCGTGCGGAGACCCACGGGTCCACCACCGACGACGCACACGCGCTGCCACGTCATAGAGTCAGTTGACGTATACACTGGAGTCGTACCTTGGTGGCCGCGGCCTTTTCGGTGTAGAGTCGATGGTTGTGCTGTTTTTTGTCCAGGATGTCGAAAATGCGCACTTGGCGAAACGAAATGTGGGGTTGAAAGATGCTCTACTGGCGCATGAGGGTTGTGGTGGTGACCGAAGACAGGCGATGGCGTACCTTGACGTGCGCGTAGACTTGGTTGTGGTGCAGCATGGGGTCGATCTTGAAGTCCCTCCACGCGGACAAGATGTCGGGCATGTTCTAACACACGTGGTGAGCACTCACGAAAGTAGGAGGTAGATGTACTTGGCCTGACTCGAAGCGGGCAAAAAGCTGCGCGGCGCTGGCGTCGTCACCGAATGGAAGCTTCATCGACGCAGTTGCATCGTACAGCGGTGCTTCGAATGGAGGGAGAGTGAAATAGGTCCCATGGCTGTCGTCGATGTGTGCAGGTTGATGGGTCAGTGACGATGGAGAGGGTGACGACGCAGGGTCGAGGTCAGTGGTCTTGGTGTTGCCTTGGACAGCAACGCTCAACGGAGGGTCTACCTTGTCGTCGACAACAGTATCAATCTTGCAAACAAATGACTTTTTGTAGTCTTTGTCGGAATCGGTTTTCAACGAGGATGATATTGGGGAAAAGGAACCTTCGAGGTCCGTGTACTCTACAGGCAATAATATGCCGATGAGTGATGCTGCCCCATCATTAGAAACATGAAAGTTGACGTCTACCTGAGAGCCCCGAAAGCACTTCAAAGCAACTCTGGAGGTCGCGGGCACACGCGTCAAACATTTGCACGATCGTGTCCATGAGGATGTCTGGGAACAAGTCGCCAAGGACACCTAGCGGGTGGTCTGAGATACGGGGAAACACTTGCGGTAATTCTTGCTTGCGGAACGCGCGGATTTTCATCGCTTGCTCAACCTACGACATCCATGGTTCACAACCCGACGACATGCTCACTGATGTACATGTTGGACTGAAACGGAATGATACGGTTTCTCGGTGTCGTCGACAAGCGAGAGCGACGTTTTGTCGAAGGATTTCAGAGCGGCGCCGAGAAAATGCGGGATGTGCGACCGCGGCGACGCAATTGTTGTTGCCTTGGCTTGGATATCCAGCAACACGTCCAACATGGTTTGGGCGGCGAGAGTGTCCTTGGGTGTGAGATGCATGATGGCTTGCTTGATCGAGTCGATGCATTCATGAATGTCGTCCTTGAGGCGGTCAATACAACCATAGTCGTCGGCTTCGTCGTCTACATATTCATGAGCAATGGATATTTCGATCGCTGCGCAACCTGTCGAAGAATCATTGGTTGGAAGGTCCTGGATTTGTTGCGGCGTCGCGACAGAGAAAGGTATGCCATCTTCGAAGAAGGAGGATGCATTTGATTCCGAATCAAGGTTTGCCATGAGGCACTTGGGTGACTCAAACGGCACTCCATTGGATGTCTCGTCGTCGTTGCGAACAGACGACGCGTTGTCGTTGCGAACAGACGACGCGTTGTCGTTGGGTTGTCGCCCGGTCCTTTGGCTATTCGGCGGGACGTTTTTCAAAAACTTTGTCAACTTGGACATTGACGAGGCTGGACGAGGTGTGGATGTCGTGTCTGTTGCCATGAATGATGGAGGTTTGGTGTTTCTTTTCGAGGAGAATCAGCGCCGAATGGGCGCTCGAGCACGTATGATTGACAATGCTGTCTGAAAGAAAGCAACCACTTGGGGTCGAGAACGCACCCAAAAACCGACTATTCAACTAGAATGTATGTACCCCACTCGACTCGGAATGTGTGTACAAACTCTTCAACCAAGCCAGCTCGACCCGACAGATGGTGGCGCCATTTTTGGCTCCCATCTCCTTCAAAGGCGACTGCCTCTTCACAACTACCGCATGCCGACGCCGCGGCGAGAACCATGCGTTGCGACGCATGCAGTGACCGACCAAATGCCCATCACCCAGATGTCCTCGGCATGACGCACGGTGCAATGTACAAGTCAACTCTCACCAACAACCCTTGCATGCTGACGTTGCAGAAGCATCTTCTGCATGTTCAAGTCGGTTATCCGATCGAAAGGAAGGCAATGGTGGCGGTCGGTGCAACACAAGGTCGAGGGACCAAAACGCACGAAAGCGAATACCCAACAATCTTGTGTCACGAGCAAGCAGAGCAATGTTTTGTTTAGGCAGATCATCAAATGACATATCGAGAGGCGGGGTCGACAGTGAACTTGCGAATGTTGGACTGGAGCCGCAAACTCGCACAACCCTTGTAGTGTTTGTCATGGTCGGCAACTAGTTTCGCATCGTCTATCCAGTTGAGTGGTACCATGCTACTCCTCGTGCTCGTCGTACCTGTCTTGCCCAACCGGGAGATTGCAAACGCCGTGTCGAGCGCACTGAGGAAGCCGCGGTTGATGCCGAGGCCTTGTGGCCAAAACGGTTCAAGCAAGGCGTCGCCGACGAGCGCGACAAAGAGCTTGGACGTCGCATGGGGCAACACAACTGCTGCCTACGACGCATGTGATGGATCAAGATAAGTTGCAAGTACCTTGTCGGCGCGCTGCGTTTGGCTAAAATCAAAGAGTTTGGCGTCGAGGCCAACGACGGGGCACGGGATGTTGAAAAACGTGAGGACACTCTTAACGTAGCGATGCAGCACGTCGACATTGACGGAGTTCAGGTCCTTGGTTTCGAGGACCCCGGCGTCAATCAAGCTCGCCTTCTTGGGTGTCATGACGACGTAATGGACTTCTTCGCGGTAATACACAATGTTCTCAACATCCACGCCGAGCTCGAGCTTGAGTCGGCCAAAGAGGTCTTGGTTGTATTGCGAGGCCCACGAAAACTGAGGGATAGCCAGCTCCTCCCTGTGTTTGACACACGCGTGAGATTCAACATCGACAGAGGATGCCGGTACTTGGTGTGGAGACTTGGGAAAATGACTACGGCGCCCACGGCCGGACTCGGCGAAAATGTTTTCCGCTCGATGCCAACCAGGTTACCAATTGTATCATGGCTCCCGCCCGCGCCAACGAGCGCACTCACCCGCTGCAGTGCCACTGGCAACGGTGGCGTCGTGTGGATACGATAGCCATCGTCATCGGTCTCGCCAGCCGCCGCCGCCGCGGAGTTGTCGATCGACATCGAATCAAACGCCATGTTGTCGTAGACTACGTCAGCAACCACAATGGCAACCTGCAATCGTGAGTAAGAGTACCAGTGACACCCAAGAGGAGGGCGATTTTAAGTAAAATGCACTGGAGCTGGCGGGTGCCAATGTGCAAGTGCGACGACGACATGCAAAACTAGAGATTTTTGCTCTAAGCAACGATCGAGTCAACCTACCTGGCGGTAAAAGAACTTGGCACCAAGGACTGTGAGATCATGGACGACCCACGGGAAGAGATGCAAAATGTTTTCGCGGTTGAAGTTCGTCCGCTTCTCGACCACGATCACATGTGCGCCAAGCAAGGCAAGCTCAATCGCCGTGCGGAGGCCCACAGGTCCCCCGCCGACAACACACACGCGCTGCCACGTCATAAGCTCGATTTCGCGTAAAGTTGGGGACGTACCCTCGTGGCCGCGACCTTTTGGGTGTAAAGTGGGTGGTCGTGCCGTTTTTTGTCCAGAATTTCAAAAATGCGGGCTTGGCGGTACGAAAGATGGGGTTGGAAGATGCGCTAATGACAATTTTGGGGTGCATGAGAGGCCACGCCAACGACACATACGTATTTACCTTGAGATGCGGGTAGATTTGGCTGTGGTGCATTGCGGAGTCGACGTTGAATTTACGCCAGGCAGATAAGATTTCTGGCATGTTCTAATCATAAGAATCAATTCATGAAGTGAAAGGAGTGCGTACTTGACCAGACTCAAATCGTGCAAAGAGATCTGTTGCGTCGTCGTCGTTGGCGAACGGCAGCTGCGTCGTCAGCGTTTCGTTTGGCGCCTCCAATGACGGCAGAGTAAAATAGGTCCCCGTGTCAGCTTTGCGCGCTGGGGTCGCCAAATGGGATGACGAAGACGGCGCACGTTCTACTTTCGGGGGTTTGGTGTAGCCTTTGACGTCAAACAACGGCGCGTCCAAATCGTCGTCGTCGTCGTCGTCACCATCGTCACCAAAAAACGCTTTTTTGTCACTCTGGGGCTGTTGGGTGTGGTGTTTACGCAAGTACGACTGTTTTGGAGAGAGCGAACTGTCGAGGAATGTATACTCTGAAGACCATGGCCACGTCAATGACTGTAAAGTGACAAGGGGCCTACCTGAGAGCCCCGAGAGCACTTCAAAACAACTCTGGAGGTCGCGGGCACAAGCCTCGTACATTTGCTCGATCGTGTCGATCAAAATATCCGGAAACAAGTCGCCGAGGACACTGAGAGGGCTGTCTGGGATCTGGGGGAAAATTTGCGACAATACGTTTTTGCGGAACGCGCGGATTTTAATTGCTTGTTCAACCTACAGTGGTGGTGTCGTTTACAACGCAACGGCATCGCAGATCGTCCTTCGTACATGCTGGATCGAGACCGAGTGGTATGGTTTTTCAGCGTCGTCGACCACCAAGAGGGACGATTTGTCGAACGATTTCAGTGCGGCACCGAGGAAATGAGGGATTTGCGACCGTGGAGGACCATTTAATATTGGTGTTGTTTGAACAACAAGTGTTGTTGTCTGGGTTTGGATATCCAGCAACGATGTCAGCATGGCCTCAGCTGCGACAATGTCTTTGGACGTGAATTGTGCGATGGCTTGCTTGATCGAGCCGATACTTGCGAGCAAGTCGGCCTTGAGGCGATCGATCTCATCATTGTCGTCGATGTCGTCTGCATGTTCGTGAGTAAGAGAGGGTGGATCATTACAGGACCTGATGGAGCATCCATGGTGGAGATGCCCTGGGTTTGTTGCGGCGGCGCGGCCACGGGCGACGGCGGGCCAAAGAGGTCGATTTCGGGGTCGGATATCCTGTACTCCACGGACAGCTGGCCAAACAAGTCTACTTCCGGGTCAATCATCGCCGACGTAGTTGCTTTTAGTCGCGAGAAACTGTTCGCCTTTGCGCGCTTGGGCGATTCCATGGGCGTTTCGTTGGACGCCTGGTGGGCGATGCGTCGCGCGATGTCGCCACTCCCATCGTCGCGAACGAATGACGAGATATCATCTGTTCGTGGTGCGGTGACTTGGTTTGGCGGCACGGCTTTCAAAAACATGTTCAACTTGGACGCCGACGACGATCGCCGTTTGAGGAATGGCGGTGGCGGCGGTGGCGCACCGCTCGAGGACGAGCTCATGCGACGTGGTGGCGACGACTCTTCGAGGGCATTGGCGTCGTCTTGACTGATACTGCGCGGTAGGTCGGCCAGCGGCACGGGCTTGAGGAGACTCCGCATGCTGACAAAGAGCGGCTCGGAGTTGGGCGTCGCGATCTCTGCCACGTCCCGGTTTGATCGACGCCGCAGGATCTCATGTGCCAAGTGAGCTTTCTTGTCAATCCAGTCTGACCCTTGAGGCATTGGCGGCACCACGGGTGGCAACACCATGCTAGCTTTGTCTGTGGTGGTCTTGGATGCTTCGGCCGTGCCTCGAGGGGGTGATGGAGATGACTTCGACGTCGTGGGCGCCTCATCCTTTGCCACTGATGCAAACTTGATGGTCGAGTCTTTCTGTGGAGACGGTGTGGCTGTCGTCGCTGGCGGATGCGTGTGGAAGGTGTTCCAGATGCCAAGCCAGCTGAATTGATCCATGCCCGTGCCGTCGTCGTTCTTGATGAGGTGGGCCATGCTCTACATCGCGCATGAGTCATCGCACTCGTCTCCATCAACTTCGCGACCTTTTGGAATTCGACCAGAGGGACATACCCGTCGCCAGTCTTGTCCATCTCAGCGACCAATTGCCACGCCGTCATGAGCGGGAGGCCGCGCACAGCCTTCGGAAGGTCTTCCACGCAAAGATATCCGTCCTTGTTCCCTAGAAAGCATGCATGAGGCCACCATCAACCTTGTACTCTGTCGTCGTACCGTCCAAGTGCTCAAAGAGACGTCCGAGGTCCTCCTCCATTGCAGGTGACTCACTTGTGACTGCCCACCGAGCAAGATTCGCGGTCAAGTGGTGACCGAAAATAATCCGAGTGTTGGCACTTACGGACAGAATGTTGGCAGTAAAATGTCCCAGTTGCACTCGAATCCAACCGATGTTGATGATGATGCCGATGGGTCCGAGCGTCCGACTCCTTCGCCGGCAGCTGCCGCTTTGCCAGCCCGCCACCGCGCGGTTCTTTGCCGACGACTCAGTAAGATCCACCAAGAACCTCGCCTCGGACTTTGCAGAGAAGCACCACGCCGCCGCGTCGACGCTGGCGCAGATCCGCCATGTGCTGGCTGCGCCCGCCCACACGACCCAGCTCGCGCAGTTGCAGCGCGCCACGAGCAGAGAAGATCTATGGAACAACGCGACGGAGGCTGCGATGCTTTTGCAGCAGCTGAGTGTTCTGGAGAAGCGCGAGACGGCGGCGGCTCATTGGCATGCGACGCTCGCAGACACCAAGGAGCTTTTTGGTCAGTCTCCTCATCATCGATCTCTCTCATCCCCCTCACGGTAGAGATGGCCATGGACGAAAGCGAACAACGTGTCTTGGAAGACTGCGTCGCGACCGTCGACGAAGCGGAAGCGGCCGCGAAGAAACTCCATGCCGAGCTCCTGCTCTCCGAGCCCATGGACCCGTCGTCGTGTTTTGTCGAGATTCATGCCGGCGCAGGTACGGCCGCCGACGGCAATTTAAACACTTGCCGCACGTGGCACAGGCGGGACGGAAAGCGGCGACTGGGTGGAGATGCTCCTGCGCATGTACATGCGATGGACGGAAGCCCATACCGATGGCTATCAAGGTTTTCGCCCCGACGTAACCATAGTCATATCGTTATGTAGCCGAGGTTGTGCATGCCGTGCTGGGGGAAGAAGCTGGCTATCGCTCCGTCTGCTTGCGTGTCGAAGGTGTGTGTGCACCTCGATGAAGTAAGATGTTGTCTCCTGTTGTGCAGGCAGTTATGCCTACGGATGGCTGAAGACCGAAGCTGGCGTCCACCGCTTGGTCCGGATATCGCCATTTGATAGTGCCGTATGTGGCTCTGCCGCTGACTGCAATTGACGCTTGGATTAGGCAAGGCGACACACGTCGTTTGCGCAAGTCCGCGTATTTCCATTGGTCACCGAGGCCGTGGCAGGTGAGTAGACGCGGCATCGCCGCAAGCAGCTAATCGGCCGCAGGAGCCAAAGACATTGTGATCTCGCCCAAGGACCTCCGCATTGACACGTATCGCGCGTCGGGCCCGGGTGGCCAGGTACGACGAAATCAACTTGGCGGCGACTGACCAGCTGTAGCATGTCAACAAGACGGAGAGTGCGATCCGCATCACGCACTTGCCGACCAATATTGTCGTGCAATGCCAAAGCGATCGATCGCAGCACCGAAACAAAGACACCGCGATGGAGATGCTGCGGGCGCGACTGCTGCAGCTCGAGCTGCTGGAACAGTTCGGCGGACACGTGATGGGGTCATGATATCGCGCTGCGTAGAGACCAAGAGCGACGAAAATACACGCAAGGGCTCGGGGACAATGCATGGGGAAGTCAGGTTGATGATATCATTTCGGTGGGTGGAACTGATACGGTGATAGATTCGATCGTACGTCTTGCATCCGTACAAGGTCCCGTCGTCGTCCCTCTTCAACCTCATGATGTCGAGTGTAGATGGTCAAGGACCACCGCACAAATCTGGCAACGTCGGACACCAAGGGCGTGCTTGATGGCGACATCTCAGGGTAGGCATACGCGTCGCCGTCATGGTCATCTTCGTCACGGACGTCCCTAGATTCATCCAAGAAGCACTTCTTGCACCATCCACAACAACATAGTGGTCGTCGCTGGAGCCCCTTAGCCCCTTGGGACGTGTGTGGAGTCAAGTGTTTGCATCTGCTTCTTCTAGTGTCTCTTCTTTGTTGCACGCTTCGCCGTCCTCCTTCCGCGTCTTGCACGCCACTGTCCGTCCATCCTCCGTCGCGACACCGTGTCGCGCTTCTTGTTTCGTAATAAGCTCCCGCCCGTTCGGCACCAAATGGCGGTCTCTGATTGGTGGGATTTTATTTTTGAAGGTTCCCGTATTCGTCTGGGATTGTGTTCGTGGTTGTTTCTCCTACTGGGTTCAGCAACGGAGAAAGATGCAATCGGGAACGGGTGCGGCAGTGCCGAACGCTCCTCCTCCTTACGTCCCCCGCCCGACCATTCATATGTGGTGGCTCTACCTCTCGGTCGCGGCGTCCATCGGCCTCATGTACGAGCAGCTTACTATCCCAACACTCCAAGATGTGTGGACAGCGATCGACGATTTCTGGTGGGTGAACGTCCCCATTCTCACGCTCGTCGGCCTTCTCTTCGTCTACGTCTCCGTGCGACGTCTCGTGTACTTCTTCAGCAAGCCTACGTTCCGCGAAGGTCCGTACGTCCTCGGCCGCCACCAGTGGCGCGCCAACAACCGTGCAGGGTACGTCTGTCAGCTTGTCCCTTGTCGCTCATCTCTTATATCCTCAGACCTCTCTGGTGCAACGTTTGCGAGTCGATCGTGATAGGCATCCGCAGCTACGTCGTGAGTTGCGATATCTGCGGCATCACCGCCCACGGCCCGTGCGCGCTTCGGCACTTGCGCGCGCACCACCAGCCAAAATGCCCTTGCAAGTTAGCAGCGATCCCCGCGTCGTGCGACGCCAAGGAGATCGAAGAGTACAAAAAGCACGTGTGGGTCAAAGGCAACATCGACCCCCTCGACACGTGCGACCTCTGCGGTCTCTTTTGCGGCAGCATCCTCGCGCTCTCCGCCATGAAATGCATCTGGTGCCATCGCCGCGTCCATGAGACGTGCTTTGAAACGAACGGCCTCAGCTCCGTCTGCGACTACGGTCCCCACCGCCAACTCGTGCTCCCGCCCACGTCGGTCCGCATCCGCGACGCCCGGCCGCCCAAGTCGACGCCCGTGTCGCTCTCGTCGGTCAAGAACGCCGCCACGCAAGCCGTGAAACACACCATGAAGATCACGTCTCTGCGGAAGAGATCCAACTCGACGACCGCGCTCGTGACTGAGTAAGGATGCTTCGTCCCGACGACACAGCTCATGATTGACAATGATGGTGTAGAGACGGCTCGACGCCCAAGATGGCCATCCAGCGCAGCCAGACACTGCAAGCCGACGCGCTGTCACAGTACGTATGACGAGGCTTGTATATTTTATTGGATGATGGCACAGGACCGCGGACGCCGACACTGACCTCCCTTATGCCATCGAGCCCCCAGTGGGCACGTCCCCGTTGTTGGGTACCGCGTGTGGCCCTCTCTCTCGTGTGCTCATGGCGTCTTGTAGTCTTTATCAACAGTCGAAGCGGTGGGCAAATGGGCGTTTACATGCTCCGGCAGTTGCGTCGGTGGTTGAACCCGCTGCAAATCTACGACTTGTCGGTCCAAGGCCCCGAAGCGGCACTGCTCCAATTCTGCAAAGTCCCGGGCCTGCGTATCTTGGTGTGCGGCGGGGACGGCTCTGTTGGCTGGGTAGGTCGCATTGCTTTCAACTGAAGATGAAACGTTTCGATAGGTCTTGGGCGCGATCGACAACTTGTCCAAAACGCACGTGCTGCGCCAGCCGCCCGTGGGCATTTTGCCTCTTGGCACGGGGAACGACCTCGCGCGAATCTTGGGCTGGGGCAGCGGGTATTCCGATCAAGCGATCAGCGGTAGCCACCCGTTTCGAGGATTGTCCAAGTGACGTGGCGCTTAGATTTTCTGTTTGAGCTCGAGAACGCGCACATTTCAATGCTCGATCGCTGGCGCGTCGATCTCAATGGCGAGAAGCGGTCGACGATGAACAATTATATTGGTGCCCTTTGTGTGTGGTCGATGGACGCTGATGGATTTGTAGGCATTGGTGTTGACGCGCAAGTCGCGCTCGAGTTTCATGAAAAACGAGAGCGATCGCCGTCGCTCTTTGTGAATCAGTTTATCAACAAGTTGTGGTACAGTCGGGTACGACGAACATACGATATCGACATGACGACGGATTAATGTAGTATGGCGCCAAGAATTTCTTGACGCGGACATGCGGGAATCTCGAAACGAAAATCGAACTCGTCTGCGACGACGAAGTGCTCCAGCTTCCGCCTGGCATTGAAGGCGTGATCATAACCAACATCACGAGCTTTGTACGATCCATTTGGCTTTCGACACTCATTGACGTGTATAGGCCGGTGGATCGGTCTTGTGGCACGAAGACCCGAGTGAAGAATACACATATACACCACCGGTTGGCTGTCATCTCTTGACCATTCGTTGACATTTGGGTGGCTAGAATTCAACGACCAAAGTACACCTTGGCCCTGCATCGATTCAAGATGGCCTGCTGGACATTGTGGCCGTCTATGGCACCTTGCATCTCGGCCAGCTCCAAGTACGTCGCGAACGAATCCAATGTGGCTTGGAAGTTGACCCGAGGGTTAGGTTGGCTTGTCCAAGGCATTGCGACTGCGGCAAGCAAGGAAGGTGCAAGTGCGACTGATTGAACGCCTGCCGGTGCAAATCGACGGCGAGCCATGGATGCAAGACCCGTGTACGATGGACATTTCGTTCCACCACCAGGTATGAATGGGATGAGTACAATGGCGGTTTTGGGGCACTAATTTTATGTGCAGGCCTTTATGATGGCGCGGACAACAGAGGAGCGCGACACGGTCACGCGGCAAGTGGGCGACGTCTTGGACTGGGCTGGCAACGCCAACATTATCACATGGGCACAGCGCGACATCTTACTGGCTGAAATCACACGTCGTGTTCATGCGAAGGACAACCCGCATCAGATTCCCATGGACCCCAGCATGTTCAATTAATAGACACGGATAGAGATGGAATACGTGTGTGTGTGGCTGCTTTTGCAGTGTTTATGATCACCCCACAAATGAGTTGGCCTCTGAACTCGCAGAAGGTCACCAGGGATCCGTTTGGAAACAACGCGACAGAATTCTCGATCTAATGTAGACTTACGAGACTTACGTTGCAGCTCTGTCTCCTTGTGGCAAGGACGAACGTCAAGTACTCAGGAATGAGTCCCACTGTTCCTTTGAAACACGTCTGATTCAATAACAACTGAGCCAAAAAACATGGGATATGACTCTTGACACTCGGTGAGGTACAAACTAGAATAGTCAGTAGCCCAAGCTCTAGCAAACGACAACGTTCTCTGGGTTTTTGATCTCTGCAGACGTGACACTGTGTGAGAAATCTCCGCTACTTGACCTTTCGCCACATCTCCATCCTGAATCTCACTCCTCGCGCGATGAGATGTTACTCGCTCACTTTTGAACGTGCCACCAGAGGGCCATGAAGGTGCCCTCCCTTCTTCTCACGCTGGCGCCACTCCTTGCCCAAGGAGTCGACTTTACCGCCCAGGCGGACGCGATCGTGAACACCATGTCCGTCGCCCAGCTCCTCGGGCAGATGAACCAAGTCGTCGTCTCGTCAATCGATGTGGTCCAAGGCGCTGGCTTTGCGATCGACCCCGCTAAGGTTCAATCGTTTGCCAACCAGGGCGTCGGTTCGTATCTTGACACGCCGTTCGCGGGGACGAAAAACAGCACCACGATTGGATGGACCGCGGTCGAGTGGCGCGCCGCCCTCACGCAAATCCAAACAATCCACACGGTCAACGGTGGCTTGCCCATCATCTACGGCCTTGATTCGCTCCACGGCGCGCAGTACGTCAAGGGCGCCGTGATCTTTCCCCACCAGATCAACATTGGTGCGACGTTCAACCCAGCCTTTGCCACCAGCATGGGCCAATTTGCAAGTCGCGACACCAAAGCGGCTGGCATCACGTGGATCTTTGGCCCGTGCCTCGACATTGCTCGGCACAAGCACTGGCCGCGCATCTTTGAAACGTACGGCGAAGACCCGCTCGTGGTCTCCAACATGGCAAGTAACATCGTCAGGGCAATGCAATACAACGGCGTTGCCGCGACCTTTAAGCACTTTATCGGGTACTCTGCCAGCGCCGGCGGCATCGACCACGACTCAGTCACGCTCACGACGCATGAGATCCTCAACCTCTTTGTGCCGTCGTTCAAGGCAGCGATTGACGCTGGCATCATGACTGGCATGGGAAATTACATCGCTCTGAATGGGACGCCGATGGCCGCGAACCACGCAATGCTCGTTGATCTCCTTCGCCACGACCTTCAGTTTGACGGGATGCAAGTGAGCGACTACCGCGAGATCTACATGATGTTTACCGACAAGAACTTTGCCACAAGCAATCAAGACGCAGTCCTCCGAGCCATAAACAACGGCACGTACGACATGAGCATGGTGCCTGTGGACACGAGCTTCATCACGTACATGCAGACGCTGTACAACGCAGGCCAGATCTCATTGGACCGCATCAAGACGTCGGTCAAACGCATCATCAAGCTCAAGTTGCAAGTCGGCCTCTTCGACTCGCCCGTCCCCGGCGCCGAGTTGGTTGCATCTGTCGGCGACGCACCAAGTCAAGCGGCAGCCAAAGCAGCAGCCGACGAGTCCCTCGTCCTGCTCAAGAACGCCAACAACGTTTTGCCACTCGACTCGACCAAGAAGATCTTCCTCACGGGCTCGTCCATCGACGACATTGGCCTCCTCTGCGGTGGCTGGTCTCTCACGTGGCAAGGCCAAGCTGGCAACGCCATCTTTCCAAGCTACGGCCGCACCATTCGAGGCGCAGTTGCGGGATTCATCAATAATCCTTCGCGCACAACCTTTTACCAAGGCGTGGCCATCGATGGCACGTGGCAAGACATCAACCAAGCAAAGGCGCTGGCCCAAGCTGCCGACTACACCATCGTCGCGATCGGCGAGCCCCCGTATGCTGAAACCTTTGGCAACACTGACTCCTATGCGTTGCCCAGTGGGCTCACCGATTACGTCAAAGCACTCGCGACCACGGGCACAAAGATCATTTTGATCCTCGTGGAAGGCCGCCCGCGCCTCCTCAATGGTATCGCCGACGTGGCAGCTGCGATTGTCTTTGCGGGCCTGCCGTGTGAAATGGGCGGCGAAGCCATCTCGGACGCGCTCTTTGGGGTGACCAACCCGAGCGGCAAGATGGCGCTCACGTACCCCAAGACAGCCGACGAAACCAACATGGCGACGCCGTACTACGGGCGTGTTGGGGACAACTGCTCTGTGCAGGGCGTGACATCGAGCTGCCCCGCCGAATGGCAGTTTGGCCAAGGGCTGAGCTACACGACATTTGACTACTCCAACATGCAACTGAGTGCCTCGGCGTTGACCCCTGTGATCAACCAGGTCACGGTGACCGTGACGATCAAGAACACTGGGGCGAAGCGGGGCAAAGAGGCCGTCTTGCTCTTCCTCTCGGCGCCAAACGTGCCCGAAACAAAGTTGCTCAAGGCGTACACCAAGGTTGAATTGGCTGCTGGCCAGTCCACGACTGTGAGTTTCACGCTTCAATTTACCGACTTTGCCGTGTACGTGAACGAGATTGGCCAAGGTTTGCAAAAGGACGCACGCGCGGGGACCTATTACCTCGGGTTCAAATACGACACGATCTGCAACAGCGCTAGTTCAATCGGGGCACTGTGTCAAGCGTTTACATGGAATGCGTTCTGTCTTCGCATGGATGCGTACAACATGGCGCTCTCAAACGTCCAAAGCGACCAAGTCGCATTTGTGCCGTCGACGCCTGGCGACACCCGCCAAGAATGGTACCTCGATCCGGCGACGAAATCCGTCACGAACCGCGGCTCGCAGCGCTGCTTGGACGCGTATCAAGGCTGGAACGGCGGTGCGGTGCACACGTGGGACTGCAGCGCCACCAACAGCAACCAGCAGTGGAGCTACAACAGTGCGACACAGCAGCTGCAGCATGCGACGTACTCTGGCTTTTGCTTGGACCTTGGCGCGACCATGGGGACGGCCCCGCACTTGTGGCAGTGCTTGCCAACGTCGAACCCGGACTACAAGAACCAACGCATTGTTCTGGCCACCACATCCAACCTTGCTGCGTTCTTGCCTGGCTACAACCGCGTGCTATCAGCATCGGATCCATCCACGATTCAATTCCAGTCGCCCGTCGTGCCGTCAGCACTGGCTCAGCAATGGCAATTTGATGCCTTGACGCGACTCGTGCGCTCCGTGGGCACAACGACATGCTTGGATGCGTACCAGGGCTGGAACGGCGGGGCCGTTCATCTCTGGGCATGCAGTGCCGCCAATGCCAATCAGCAGTGGCGATACAACCCGACGACACAGCAGTTGCAGCACGCCACGTACTCTGGGTTCTGTTTGGACATCGGCTCGGCCGACGGCATGGCCCCGCATTTGTGGCAATGTCTCGCGACGTCAGACACGAATTACAAGAACCAGCAGATCGTCTTGTCGACGATGCCCTTGCTTCACGTGGTCAAGAATGCCGCATTTGGCCTGGCGTTGACCGCGTCGGACCCCGCGACGATCCAATTTCAGACGCCGCTCATGGTATCGAGCTTATCCCAGCAGTGGCTGTTTGAGGCGTCAACGCGTCTGCTTCGCTCCGTCGGCGCCAACACGTGTCTCGACGCGTACGAAGGCTGGGACGGTGGCGCCGTGCATCTTTGGGGATGCAACTTCGCCAATGGCAATCAAATGTGGGCTTATGACTTGTGGACGCAGCAACTGCGGCACATGACGTACGATGGATTCTGTCTGGATGTGGGTGGGTCGTTGGGCTCAATGCCACACTTGTGGACGTGTCTGCCGGCGGGGCACGCCGACTTGAAGAATCAGCAATTTCAGATCGCATGAGTTGTTGGATGGGCAGCAATGACCCCCGAGTTGTGGTTGCTCTGTATGTACGAGTCGTAGACTAATCCTGACGGTCGATTCGGCTCGTTTCCTTGTGCAAAGCGCCAAAACCATTTTTTGAGTTGTGGGGAGAGTTTGGCGACTGAGGGCACGAGGTTTTACCGAGTTGAACGATACGATATGGCGTCGCCAACCATCTCACTGTTGGCGTGGCTTTGATTCAGTGAATGGGCAGGATGAGTTGGTGTCCGCCAGACGTCAACCCACCAACTCGGGGGTTTTGTTTTCGGAGCCAAAATGGGTTTCGGGCCAAAAATGTAAAATTATCAACCAATCACGGATGCTTGATCGTGATTGGTGTTACGACTGGAATGAAATCGAAATGCTCGCGAATACGAGTATACATTTGCATTGCGTAGCTGCTGAAAATGGACTAAAGTGAACTCTCTTGAACTTCCGTCCTCGTCTGGAAATGAGATTTCTTCTCTGTGGACCTGGTTTACCCTCACGTCCCCGAGCTACGCCAGGATGCTTAGACTCGACTCACTTTTTCATGGAAAGTCTGAGTGTCGGCCCTCACCAAGGCACGACCTGTATAATCGAGCGCCATTTTGTGGGCGAGTGGTCTGTCGTTGCTCGCAATTAATTGAATAAAACAACCTGGGAACTTCAGCCAAAAATGTTGTTCGTTGCTGCCACTCCGTTGTCAATGGTTTGATGTGTTTTATGGAATCTGGCAAATTGACAGAAGGACAGAAGATCAAACCGAAGAAGTATAGCCAATCAGAATGCCACTGAGCCGATTTGTATAGCCAATCACAATCGAAAGAATAGAAACGAAATGAAAAATCCAGGAGTCATACAAAAATCAAGGTATAATAATAAATCGTAAGATGGATTTGGCGAATCGGCCGAAGTCCGAATTTTAGCTGAAAGTCCAATAAACGTCGTTGCAACAGCCGAAGGTTCAAGCGTTTTCAAACCGAACATTGACGACACCAACAGACAGACACCCATCCAAATCGAATCAAATGTGGAGATGAGATTCCGCGATTGGAGCCCACCAAATGGAACAACATCGTACGAACACAAGTGCCAGTCATTTTTGCATTCACCCAAACTGTGAAGATGAAAATCGCAACAATAATGGCGGCCACGACCGCTTCACTCGCGCAAAACCTCTCGAATCAAGCCGAAGAGATCGTCAACGCCATGTCAATCGACCAGCTCATCGGCCAAATGACCCAACTTGCCATCGACACCATCATGCTCCAAAACAGCAATGTCAAGACGGTCGACTCGAACTTGATCCAAGGCTTTGCCTACCAAGCGGTCGGCTCGTACTTGAACTCGCCCTTCTCTGGCGTCCCTGGGGGGTGGACAGCATCCGAGTGGCGCAACATTCTCACGAAAATCCAAACGACCCACATGGGCGTCACGGGCAATCCCATCATCTACGGCTTGGATTCGGTTCACGGCGCCAACTACATTCAAGGTGCTGTGCTCTTTCCCCATCAAATCAATGTTGCCGCGTCGTTCAACCCTGCGTTGGCTCAAAGCCTGGGCCAGTTCGCAGGCCGAGACACCGAAGCAGCCGGCATCCCGTGGATATTTGAGCCGTGTCTTGAGATTGCCCGACACAAACACTGGCCCCGCATCTACGAAACGTACGGCGAAGATCCGTTGGTGGTCTCGGACATGGGCGCCGCGTTCGTCCAGGGCGTCCAGAGCAACAACGTCGCGGCGTGCTTCAAGCACTTTATCGGCTACTCTGGCAGTCCAGGCGGCGTGGACCGAGACCCAGTGACGTTGACCCAGCATGAACTTCAAAACCTCTTCATGCCACCGTTCAAGGCCGCCATTGACGCTGGCGCCATGACTGGCATGGACACGTACATCTCCTTTAACGGAGTGCCGATGTCAGCTAACCCATCATTGTCGAAAGATTTGCTCCGAACGGACCTCAAGTTTGATGGTTTCCTGGTCAGCGACTGGGACGAAATCTACTTGATGAATTCGTACCACCACTATGCCTCGAGCGACCAAGACGCGGTGAAGAAGGCCATGCAGGGTGGCTCGATCGACATAGCATGGTCCCGTACGACTCTACATTCATCGGCTTTATGAAGTCGCTGTACACTGCGGGCCAAATTCCCCTCGACCGCATCAAGACATCGGCCAAGCGCATTATCGAGGCCAAATTAAAGCTGAACCTCTACAGGGTACCTGTGCCGGGTGCGGAGTTGGTCAATCAAGTGGGTGACGCGGCCAGCCAAGCTGCTGCACTCAACATTGCTCGAGAATCGCTCGTCCTGGTCAAGAATGCCAACAACGTCTTGCCTTTGGACCCAACAAAGAAAGTTTTCCTCACAGGGGCCTCCATGGACGACATTGGATTGCTCTGTGGCGGTTGGACACTGTCATGGCAAGGTCAGGCTGGCACTGGGATATTCCCCAACTTTGGTCGCACCATTCGAGGCGCCGTGACTGGTGTTTTCAACAACCCATCTCAGACTTCTTTTTATCAAGGTGTTAACACTGATGGCACGTGGCAAGACATCAACCAAGCCAAGGCGCTGGCCCAAGCGGCCGACTACACCATCGTCGCCATCGGCGAACGACCGTATGCTGAATTTATGGGCAACATCGACCCAGTCGAGTTGCCCAGTGGCCTCACCGGCTACGTTCAGCAGTTGGCAAATACGGGCACGAAAATCATTTTGATTCTCGTGGAAGGGCGGCCTCGCCTTCTCAATGGCATTTCAAGCCTCGCTTCAGCCATATTGTTTGCTGGTCTGCCTTGTGAAATGGGTGGCGAAGCCATCTCGGATGTGCTCTTTGGGAAGATTAACCCGAGCGGCAAGATGGCCATGACGTACCCCAAGACAGCTGACCAGCTCAACCAAGCGACATCGTATTACGGACGCGTTGGGGACAAGTGTGTCGTGAATGGAGTCCCGTCTACCTGTCCTGTCGAATGGCATTTTGGCGAGGGACTGAGTTACACGACGTTTGCCTACTCCAACATGCAACTTAGCACCACGACACTCTCGCCAGCTGCCAACCAACTCTCAGTCAGTGTGACTGTAACCAACTCTGGCGCTGTGAAAGGAAAGGAAGTCGTGATGCTCTTCCTCACGTCGCCAAATGTACCTGAAACAAAGCTGCTGAAGAAATACTCCAAGATCGAGTTGGACGCAGGGCAATCGAAGGCTGTGAATTTCACCCTCACGCCCGACGACTTTGGTGTGTATGTGAATGATATTGGACAAGGACTAAAGAAGGCGGCAAGCAATGGGACGTATTTCCTGGTACTCAAGTTCGACACGATTTGTGGAGCAAGCTCAATTGGTCCATTTTGTCAGTCGTTTACATGGAATGCCGCGGCTACGGCTGACCCTGCCAATCCACCCAGCCCAACACCTTCAACGACTCTCAATAGTCTAACCCCAACCCCAGCAACAATGACTCCTCCATCAACCTTGGCCCCTCAGCCCAGCTACTACTCGACTCTCAAGATGGTAGCATTTGGGCTGATCCTTACCAACCCCGTCGACGATCATATCCTCTTCGTCCAACCTAATGCCAACGACGCTCGGCAGAGCTGGCACGTCAACACGCCGACTAATGCAGTCGTGAACAAAGCGTCACTGCGCTGCTTGGATGCGTGGGAGCCCGTGAATGGTGGGCGCGTGCACCCGTGGCCATGCGACCAAACAAATGTCAACCAAAAATGGAGCTACGACAATTCCACCAACCAATTGCGCCACATTGGCCACGTTGGCTTCTGCTTGGACATTGGCGCGCCCACCGATGGCACGCATTTCCACGTTTGGCAGTGCTTGGCCACGACCCACCCGGATTACAGGAACCAGCAGCTGGTTTTGGCCCCGAGCAATTAAGCCGACGAGGAATTTTACTTGTGGCATTTTTACATCAGAGTTCGTGTACTCACATTGACTATTTCAATCATTTTTATCTTGATTGGATGTTACTTTTACTCCAATACATGGTTTGGGGGGTTGGTGAACAACTCACTTTTGCACGAGCAAGCGTTTCAACTTTCCCATCACGACTTGACGCATTATTCAACTACGCGGTCGCACTAAAAACAGCTGTTTTCGTGACAATGCGTATGCTTCATAAACTATAATACTGTACAACTATCAATTCAACCAGAGAAACGTCAAGTTCGAATAACCTTTGAACCTTCAAAATCCCTTTGCCGATGCTCATAGGTTGTCAATGTCGGCAGACGTGGTTGTTCTGGACATTACAAGTGGTGGGATTTCATACTAGCATGACGTTGTGAGCCATAGTTTGGAGTTGTCGTTTGGCAGACCAGGTTTTGTCGTTGTACGGTTGCTCTGAGGACAAAGTATCTTTCGAACGATTGCACTGTACACTTTGACATCGACACCCAACACCCAAGCAGCCAAAGATATCACACATACAAGAAGCGTTGACACCAAACGCAATTCAAAGTGCTCCTACAAGCTACCTGTCGCGCAAAGTTACGTGGACACATCACGTTTGGGATACACAGTGCATTCTGTACGTAGGTAGTAGAAGGACACTCGCATCTATGGCAACATTTTCACTCGTGGTGACCACGACCTCCCGACAGGCTCTCAAGCGACGGCAAGCAGATGGTGGTCCGTCGATGCACCGCATCCGTCCATCCACACCGACCGATCCCCATCCGCGCCTTTTCCATTCACGAGGGACGACGGCCTTTCCACCAACACAACCGACGCGCCCCCCATGCTCACTTTCGATTTGACTCCATGAAGATCATTGCCCCCATTGTTGCTGTTTCGTGGTGCGCCGCGCTGGCCCAAGGCCAAGGCGACTTGGACGCGCAAGCGACCGCCATCATCGAGCGCATGAGCTTGGATGAGTTGATTGGCCAAATGACGCAAGTCAACATCGACTACGTCATTCAAACCGTGGGCGACAAGAAGCTGGTCGTGCCTGCTAAGATCCAAGAACTCGCCAACCAAACGATTGGGTCGTACTTGAATTCGCCGTATTCTGGTGGCTCGGGCACCGACAACATTGGGTGGAATGTGACTGAGTGGCGCGCCGCCGTCTCCCAAATTCAATCCATCCACAAGCAAAAGAGCAGCACACCAATTGTCTACGGCCTCGACTCGCTCCACGGCGCCAACTACGTCAAGGGGGCCGTTATGTTTCCGCACCAGATCAACGTTGGTGCGACCTTTGACCCCCAATTTGCCAACTCAATGGGCCAGTACGCTGGCCGCGACACCAAAGCTGGCGGTATGACATGGATCTTTGGTCCGTGCCTCGAAGTCGTCCGGCACAAGCAGTGGCCGCGCATCTTTGAAACCTATGGCGAAGACCCGCTCGTGGTCTCACACATGGCTAAGGCAGTCGTCGAAGGCATCCAGAGCAACAACGTCGCTGCGTGCTTCAAGCACTACATTGGTTACTCTGCGAGTGCGACGGGCCACGACCGCGACCCGGTAACACTCACGACCCACGAGATTTTGAATCTCTTTGTCCCGTCGTTCAAGGCGGCTATCGATGCTGGCATCATGACTGGCATGGATTCGTACATTGCACTGAACGGGACACCCATGTCGGCCAACAAGCAGATGCACCGCGACCTCCTTCGCCACGACCTCCACTTTGACGGGATGTTTGTCAGCGACTGGGAAGAGATCTACATGATGGAGTACTTTCACCACTTTTCCACGAGCCGAAACGACTCTGTCAGCCGCGCCATGAACAACGGCACGATCGACATGAGCATGGTCCCAAACGACACGAGTTTCATCGGGTACATGAAAACTCTGTACGCCGCGGGACAGATCCCACTCGAACGCATCAAGACGTCTGCCAAGCGCATCGTCAAGCTCAAACTCAAACTCAATCTCTACAAAGACCCGGTCCCGGGCGCCGACTTGGCTGCGTTGGTCGGTGACGCCCCGAGTCGCACGGCCGCGCTGGCCGCCGCCCGCGAGTCGCTCGTACTGCTCAAGAACGACGACGACATTTTGCCCCTGGACCCATCGCTCAAGTTTTTCTTCACGGGTTCGTCCATGCACGATATTGGGCTGCTCTGTGGGGGCTGGTCGCTCACGTGGCAAGGCCAGGCCGGCAACGACATGTTTCCCAAGTATGGTCGCACCATCAAGGACGCCATGGCTAGTGTCGTGAATGACCCAGCTCGCGCTCTCTACTACCAAGGCGTTGGCGTCGACGGGAAGCTCCAGGACATCAACATCGCCAAGGAACTCGCGCAAAACGCCGACTACACGGTCGTCGCCATCGGCGAGCGGTCGTATGCCGAGCTACTGGGCAACTCTGATCCACCGGAGCTTCCGACTGGCATGACAGATTACGTCAAAGCATTGGCGTCCACGGGCACCAAGATCATTTTGATCCTCGTGGAAGGCCGCCCACGCCTCCTCAATGGCATCCCTGACGTCGCCGCAGCCATCCTCTACGCTGGTCTACCGTGCGAAATGGGCGGCGAAGCCATCTCAGATGTCCTCTTTGGCAAGGTGAACCCGAGTGGCAAGATGGCGATGACGTACCCCAAGACAGCCGACTATGTCAACTTGGCGACGCCGTATTATGGTCGCCGCGGGGACAAGTGTGTTGTGAATGGTGTCCCAGCGAGCTGCCCCGTCGAGTGGCACTTTGGCTACGGCCTCAGCTACACCACGTTTGACTACGTCGACATGGACTTGAGCACGGACGAGCTCACGCCGACAGAGACTGAGCTGACGGTGACCGTGACGGTGTCCAATGGCGGCGCCGTGAAAGGAAAGGAAGTCGTCTTGCTCTTCGTATCGTCGCCCAATGTACCAGAGACCAAGCTCCTGAAGAAATACGCCAAGGTGGAGCTCGCGCCTGGCCAAGAAACCAAGCTCAAGTTTAAACTCACGCCAGAGGACTTTGGGTTTTATGTCAATGAGATAGGCCAAGGCCTGCGCAAGGCCGCCAGCACAGGCATGTACTACGTTGCGATCCAACACGACACGGTGTGTGGCGCCGCGACGATCGGGCCATTTTGCCAGGCGTTCAAGTGGACAAACTAGTGGTTGAGATCAAAATAGATAAATTTGTTGTTGGCTTTGCTAACTGCGTCACGGCCATCAACATTTTATGATATGTTTCCTGCCGGCATATTAGTACACTGTACAACTACGTCGTGAAGCCACATCGCTGCTAGTCGTCGCAGAGTCACTGCGTCGGGTAATAAGACAGGCTTACATAACTTGATGACAAGACCCCTTTCAACCCATACCAACACAGGTCCCAAGTAAAAGTCCAGGCTTCGGACATTGGTTGGCTCATATAAGCGTTAATGGCTCACTGACCAAGCCAGGACATGGCGACGGAAACATCGCCCTTTGCTACCACTATCCCCCACCTACGATATTATACAAGGATACTTCCGCGTACAGGACACAGAAAGCTGACACAGAACATATCTTTGACAATTGAGGGTGTGCGCAGCGCCGCGTCTGAGCCACGAAAAGAGAACCGTTGAAATTCAAGGATCGTGCAATCAGATCTTTCTCATGATCACCATCGTCCTCTCACTTTCGAAGCCACTATTGACGTTGTTTTGCGGAAGAAATTAACGGCATACGCAGCGAGCCGTTCAACTTGAAATGCTTGTCAAATTCTTGCGGTCATCGTCGTGTTTATGCAAATTTGGCTGAAACATTATGTTGTATCAATTGTCAGCTTCGTCCATTTGGGACAACGTCAGGTTTGGAATTTGTGAGCTCGCCTCGATAAAATTCTCTTCTTGCATCTGCAAGATGTAATGAACTCCTGCAAATGCAAAACTCGGTTAGTCGCATGCAAGAGACATAGATGACGAAAGACAATACATGAACATGGCATGTTTCAACTACATGACACCAGCTCTTCACACGCATGTTCAACAAGGGCAGTCAAATTCATGTGGGGCACGAAGAAAGATCGGCCCTTCACGCTTGACGGTGGAGGTTGGCCTTTCTGAGTTCACAGAAAGTACACGGTTCGATCTGTGTTGCGACTTCAACGTGCTATCTTAGTCAAAGATATGCACACCCTCAGAATGATTCGAGTACCCGGACGGTCTATTCTTGTCATTCTTCAATTGACAACATGAAAGCCCATAAGCACCCTCTTCACGTCCATTCTCTACTTCTCTGTCCTTGCAATTGTGAAAGGTCGAGATTTTGACGGCCAAGCTCAAGCCATCGTCGATCGCATGTCTCTCGACGAGCTACTCGGTCAAATGACTCAAATCAACTTTGACTTTATCGTCCGAGGCGGCAACAAGGAAGTTGACGACTCGAAAATTCAAGAACTTGCCAATCAATATGTTGGTTCGTACTTGAACTCGCCCTACTCGCTTGCCATGTGAAATGGGCTGCGAAGGCATCTCGGAAGTGCTCTTCGGCAAGGAAAATTTTAGCGGCAAGATGGCGTTGACGTACCCCAAGACTTCCGACTACTTGAACATGGCGACGCCGTACTATGGTCGTCGTGGGGACATGTGTGTCGAGAGCAGTTGCCCTGTCGAATGGCAATTTTGGTAAAGGATTGAGCTACACGACCTTTGACTACAACATGCAGTTGAGCACCACTAGCCTGACCCCTGGCGCTGACCAAGTGACTGTGACTGTGACCAACTCGGGTGTGATGAAGGCAAGGAAGCGGTCTGCTCTTTATCTCGGCCCCGGGTCTGCTGCCTGAGACGAAGCTGCTGAAGAAGTACACCAAGATTGAGCAGGGCGTTGGCCAGTCTATGGACGTGAGCTTCACACTGACGCCGGATGATTTTGGCGCCTATGTCAACGAGATTGGTGACGGCATGCGCAAGGAAGCAAGTTCTGGCTCGTACTTCATTGGGCTCAAGTTTGACACGATCTGCAGCCCTGATTCGATCGGGGATTTGTGCCAGTCATTTGAGTGGTTAAATTGACTGTTTTGTGATTTCGAGTAAAGTTTCGTTCTCTGGTCAAGGAGTGCACGGTGCACGGTGGGGCCGCAATTTTACTTGGGAACATTTCACCTTCGTCACGTCGATTATTTAGAGTTTGTACACAATATCTCTCGCTACAGCTCATGTATTGGTGCAAGATTGCACCGAAATCACGCTCACGTTCCATACGATCGTGAGACTTTCCAAGTCGCTTGGGGGAATCACAAAACAACTTACCCGTCCTGAATATTCAAAAAATCTTTGTCTTTGAGCAGCAACTTTGTTGTTGAACCCGAAGCCTTACATGCATTGCTGTATCAAATGTGTGTTGGTGTCAAATGCACGACATGAGGGCACAGAACCAACAAAATCTGATTCATACGTTCGATATGTTCATATCCATAGTCCAGTGTCATAGGACATAGCCTAATGGTGTTGCAAGTTCTGAACGTGACGCGCATGCCTTGCGCTCTTGATACGACCGCGCCTCGACCGCAGAAATGGAACGTTCGAATGCTTGAGCCTCGAGGCCATAAAATGTGGACCTTCTTGTGGAAGCTGTGGTGATAGGCTTGCCCCAATGTTCCACCTCAACATCATGTCTTCTATGAAGAGTCTGTCTTCATATAATTCAACCACATCAAACCCTCGCTGCTTGGACCAAACAGATGTGTCCAGGCATCGCATTTTATTGCAGGTGTTTCACTGTTATCGTTTGTAGTTTTCAAGTTGCCCAAGTGGTGGTGGACTCGGTGCACCTTGTGAGCGTGCGAGCAATACGAACATGCTCTTAGCGTTATGGAGAAATCCCACCGTGTAGAGAAAGGCGAGACCCACCCGTCTTCAAGTCTCTTTGTCTTTCTCTTTTCGTCAACGTCAACAATCCAAGCATCTCGAACGACCGCACGTTGAACGCAACACACATTCAAGGCCACAGTACAGACAACAAACACGCACGAGCAAGTCGAGCTTCTTTGGAACTTTGTCTGGCACATGCATCGACAGATCAATGCCGAGGTGTTTGGTAGTTAGACTCCCAGGGGTGGGTCAACTGCGGTCTATATATCAACTGCTGCACGAAATATACCACTCTGCTCTCACATCCATATTGAACTTGAAGATGGACGGAGATTGGTCCTTCCTCACAATGCCAGAGCCAGCAACCATCTCTTTTGACTCAGATAAGACCCTTCACCAAGTAACCCACCCAGCACTTCAACACCCTCACACAAAGTCATCCATCATTTCATTGTCGAATTTACTCGATGAAGATTAACCGACCACTTTTTCTCGTTGCCGTCTGTGGCTCAACGATCTCAGCTCAAGACGTGGCAGCAAAAGCTCAAGCCATCGTCGATCGCATGTCTCTCGACGAGCTACTCGGTCAAATGACACAAATCAATATTGACTTTATCGTCCAAGGCGGCAACAAGGAAGTTGACGACTCGAAAATTCAAGAACTTGCCAATCAATATGTTGGTTCGTACTTGAACTCGCCCTACTCGGGGGCCTTTGTCGACCAAAACAAGCAACGCGCTGCCATCATCGACTGGCCTGAAGGTGCCAACATCGGTTGGGGCGTGCCTGAATGGCGCGACACCATCACGAAGATCCAAAACATCCACACGGCCAACGGCGGCACGCCCATCGTCTACGGCCTCGACTCGCTCCATGGCGCCAACTACGTCAAGGGAGCCGTCATGTTTCCCCACCAAATCAACGTCGGGGCCACGTTCGACCCCAAGTTTGCTCGATCCATGGGTCAGTTTGCCGGCCGAGACACCAAGGCCGCCGGCATCACGTGGATCTTTGGCCCGTGCTTGGAAGTGTCCCGGCACAAACAGTGGCCCCGAACGCACGAAACGTACGGCGAAGACCCGCTCGTGGTCTCGCACATGGCCAAGAACATCGTCGAAGGCATCCAAAGCAACAACGTCGCCGCGTGCTTCAAGCACTACATTGGCTACTCGGGCAGTCCCAACGGCAAAGACCGAGAGCCAGTCTCGCTCACGAAGCACGATCTCCTCAACCACTTTGTCCCGTCCTTCAAGGCCGCCATCGACGCGGGCATCATGACTGGCATGGGGTCGTACATTGCCCTCAACGGCACGCCCATGTCGGCCAACAAGCAAATGCATTACGACTTGTTGCGCAAGGACCTCAAGTTTGACGGGATGATGGTCAGCGACTGGGGCGAGATCTACATGATGGAAGACTACCATCACTTTGCCAAGACGCAGAAAGAAGCGGTCGAAAAGGCTATGAACAACGGCACGTACGACATGAGCATGGTGCCGTACGACACGAGTTTCATCGGGTACATGAAGACACTCTACAACGAAGGCAAAGTATCCATGGACCGTATCAAATCGGCTGTGAATCACGTGGTCAAGTTGAAGTTGCAGTTGGATTTGTACAAGGACCCTATCCCTGGCGCAGACATAGTTGACCAGGTGGGCGATTGGCCAAGCCAAGCGGCAGCGTGGGATGCTGCCCAAGAGTCCTTGGTCTTGTTGAAGAACGACAAGAACGTTCTGCCATTGGATGCATCCAAGAAGTTCTTCTTCACGGGTTCCTCCATCGACAACATTGGCCTTCTGTGCGGTGGCTGGTCTGTCACGTGGCAAGGGGTGAAGAAGAACGAGTACTTTCCCATGCATGGCCGCACCATTAAGGATGCAATGAGTGCGGTCGTGAACAATCCGTCGCGGGCCACCTTTTACGAAGGGGTGGACGTGGACGGTAAAGTGCAAGACTTGAACAAGGCCAAGAAACTGGCCAAGAACGCCGACTACACAGTCGTGGCCATCGGCGAACGCACGTACGCCGAGCTACTGGGCAACACCGATCCCGCCGAGCTCCCCACGGGTCTCACCGACTACGTCAAGGCATTAGCCTCCACTGGCACCAAGATCATTTTGATCCTCGTCGAAGGTCGTCCTCGTCTCCTCAATGGCGTCGCCGATGTCGCTTCAGCGATTGTGTATGCTGGCTTGCCTTGCGAAATGGGCGGCGAAGCCATCTCAGAAGTGCTCTTTGGCGTGGAAAATTTCAGCGGCAAGATGGCGATGACGTACCCCAAGACAGCCGACCAAGTCAACTTGGCGACGCCGTACTATGGTCGCCGCGGGGACAAGTGCGTGACGAATGGCGTCGACGCCAAGTGTCCCGTCGAATGGCATTTTGGTCATGGCCTTAGCTACACCAGCTTTGACTACTCCAACATGAAGCTGAGCACGACATCGCTTACCCCGACCGCGAATCAATTGACGGTGACGGTGACTGTCAAGAACACGGGTACGCGCAAAGGCAAGGAAGCTGTCCTGCTCTTCGTCTCGGCTCCCAACTTGCTGCCTGAAACAAAGCTCTTGAAAAAGTACACCAAGATCGAACTCGAGGCGGGCAAGTCGACCGATGTAAGCTTCACACTCACGCCCGATGATTTCGGTGTCTACGTGAATGAAATTGGCGACGGCTTGCGCAAGGACGCGGCATGGGGGGCATATTTCCTGGGCTTTAAATTCGACACGATTTGTGGTCCCACGACCATCGGGCCGTTGTGTCAATCCTTCACATGGAAAAAGTAGTCTGATTAACAATATATTCATCACGGTTTACGTTGAAACAAGAGAAGGAGACCAACGCCCCAGAGCAGGACGCTTCTGGTGGCTGTGCTAGCGGATGAAGAAGCGCCAGTCGCTGGTGGAGTCCACGAAAAGGACCGACACATCGACCCAAGTGAGTTAGCACTACAAACCGTATCGAATTTGAATGCCAGATAGTACGTGCCACCCCTTGCTTCCTTCCGCAGGCCCTTGCCAATAGCGTTGACATACACGCCAAAGTCGTCGGGCGTGATGGTGAACCTCACAACCTTGGACTGTCCTGCATCCAACTCGATCTTGGAGTATTTCTTCAGCAGCTTTGTTTCAGGTACATTTGGCGACGTGAGGAAGAGCATCACGACTTCCTTTCCTTTCACAGCGCCAGAGTTGGTTACAGTCACACTGACTGTGAGTTGGTTGGCAGATTGTGAGAGAGCCGTGGTGCTCAGTTGCATGTTGGAGTAGGCAAACGTCGTGTAACTCAGTCCCTCGCCAAAATGCCATTCGACAGGACAGGTAGACGGGACTCCATTCACGACACACTTGTCCCCAACGCGTCCGTAATATGATGTCGCTTGGTTGAGCTGGTCAGCTGTCTTGGGGTACGTCATGGCCATCTTGCCGCTCGGGTTAACCTTCCCAAAGAGCACATCCGAGATGGCTTCGCCACCCATTTCACAAGGCAGACCAGCAAACAAAATGGCTGAAGCGAGGCTTGAGATGCCATTGAGAAGGCGAGGCCGCCCTTCCACAAGAATCAAAATGATTTTCGTGCCCGTATTTGCCAACTGCTGAACATAGCCGGTGAGGCCACTGGGCAACTCGACTGGGTCGATGTTGCCCATAAATTCAGCATACGGTCGTTCGCCGATGGCGACGATGGTGTAGTCAGCCGCTTGGGCCAGCGCCTTGGCTTGGTTGATGTCTTGCCACGTGCCATCAGTGTTAACGCCTTGATAAAATGTCGTGCGCGAAGGATCGGCAACGAATGCACTCATGGCGCTCCGAATCGAACGGCCGTAATTGGGAAACATGGTAGAACCTGGTTGACCTTGCCAAGTGATAGACCAACCACCACAGAGAAGCCCAATGTCATCGATGGAGGAGCCCGTGAAGAAGAACGTCTTGGGGGCGCTCAAGGGTAAGATGTTGTCGGTGTTTTTGAGTAGCACCATGGACTCGGTCGCCATCTCTCGTGCAACGGCTTGGCTCGTCGCGTCCCCGACTTGGTTGGTCAAGTCTGCCCCTGGAACAGGGTTGCTGAAGAGGTTGAGTTTCAACTTTGTTTTGATAATGCGCGTCGCGGATGTCTTGATGCGGTTGAGCGGGACTTGGCCTGCCTTGTTTAAGTCATTCACGTAGGCAACGAAACTCGTGTTGTACGGTTCCATGCTCATGTCGATCGAGCCACCCTGCATGGCCTTCTTCACCGCGTCTTGGTCGCTCGAGGCATAGTGGTGGTACGAATTCATCAAGTAGATTTCGTCCCAGTCACTGACCAACACGCCGTCAAACTTGAGGTCCGTCCGGAGCAAATCTTTCGACATGGATGGGTTAGCTGACATCGGCACTCCGTTCAACGCAACGTAAGTATCCATGCCAGTCATGGCGCCGGCGTCAATGGCGGCCTTGAACGGTGGCATGAAGAGGTTTTGAAGTTCATGCTGGGTCAACGTCACTGGGTCTCGGTCCACGCCGCCTGGACTGCCAGAGTAGCCGATAAAGTGCTTGAAGCACGCCGCGACGTTGTTGCTCTGGACGCCTTGGACAAACGCGGCGCCCATGTCGGAGACCACCAAAGGATCTTCGCCGTACGTTTCGTAGATGCGGGACCAGTGCTTGTGCCGGGCAATCTCAAGACACGGGGCAAAGAGCCAAGGGATACCAGCTGCTTCGGTGTCCCGGCCAGTGAACTGGCCTAGACTTTGGGCCAACGTAGGATCGAACGACGCGCCGACGTTGATGGGGTGGGGAAAGAGCACCGCACCTTGGACGTAGTTGGCGCCATGGACAGAGTCCAAGCCGTAGAGGATGGGCGTGCCACCGTTGGCAGTATGGATGGATTGGATTTGAGTGATGGCGTCGCGCCACTGCGATGCGTTCCAGCCGCCCACTCGACCTGAAAACGGAGAATTTAAGTACGAGCCGACGCCTTGTTGGGCCGCAAAGCCTTGGATGAGGTTAGAGTCGACCGCTGGCGTGCCAATGTGGCCATTCTGTGTCATGATGCTGTCGATCGAGTGCTGGGTCATTTGACCAACCATCTGGTCGATAGTCATGCGGTTGACGATCGCATCGGCTTGGGCAGAGACATCGCGTCCGTGAGAGAAGCAGGGTGCCACAGCAGCCAGCAAGGCGCCCTTCACAAAAATATTCCGCCGGCGGTGGTGGTACGAGCTGGATGTCATTAGTGCCAAAGTGATTCCAAAGGACGATCAAGATTGTCAAAAAATGTCGGCGAAATCTGGGACGTTAGAAGTCGAAGGTTTCGGCGATTGGTCAATCCTCGACATGTATTGTTCGACCGAATCAAGAAAATCGATCAAAGTTTCCAACCGCTGAGGAACTCATCATTTCGATGGAGATAAGGAAGATTGGCTCTGTTTAAACATGGCCGTTGACTGGCACTGTTACAGATTGTACTGAAACGTGACGTTGTTGGCTGTGGGTGGGAAGACCCTGCAGGACTAGTGAGGCCGACATCCACGTGGATGGGACGAATGTACGTACCCTAAACCCACTCGAGCTGTGTCGAAGGAAGGCGTGGGGGAGTTGGGTGTCAACGAGATGGATGTCGTGTGGCGCAGGAGAAGCGAGACCCAGGTCTTGAGTTGAAGTTTGGCAAACACGCGTCCAGGGCACATGTGTTTGCCCATGCCAAAGGGGTGCAGTGCGTCCTTCTGTCGCTTGGTCGCATGTACAAACCGGTCGACTCTAGTGTGACGAAGACGATCATGTCAACGACGTGACCTTGACGCTCACTGGTAGTCGTGGGGCGAAGCAAAGATCGCAGGGTCCGAGTGGTCCAATGTCGGGTACATGGCAACGCGTTCTCCCTTTCGAAGGTTGTACGTGACCTAGCCTCACGTGAGTCGCCTCGACATCGTCACCGATCGATGCTACCCCGTCCAAGCAAAGCGACGTGTCCTCGATGGTTTCCCGAACCATCAAAGTCGAATGCGCGAGCCGCAACGCTTCGTCCACGGCGCTGTCCAAGAGCACACAAGCATCCAATTGCGCCCTTGTCCATGCGCTGCCTTCCCGGGGCAAATGCATATCCATCTCGTCGCGGACCTGGGCCAAGGCAGCAGGCGTTCGAAGGAGATAGTATGTCGTCCAGTAGGTCGTCGGCGATGAATTCGCCGTCGATGCCCAAGGACGCCAAGTTCACTGTAGCCCTTGTCACTGGGAGTTATGGGGCTCTCGCATGGTAGGTCTCGGAGAAGCTAGGGGCATGGTCAATCGGAGCACGTGGGCTGTTATCCTACCCGGAAGCGTTGGCGCATGAGAGCCGATGCGTCGTCGTCCACGGCGTCTGTCTCGATGGCGATGCGAATGCGTCTCGCGAGTTCATGATATTCTGACATAGGTTATTGATTTTTCACAGGGTCAACCTTGTCCAAATTAACAGTAAATACTTCGAAGTAGACACTGCATGTATAAGTGTTAAATTAGAATGGTTTAAACACTAAAACGTCGTCGTATTACGAGTTTATTCGTCCAGCAAACTCATCATTGAACAGACGAGCGAATGAACGATAACGAGGCAAACGAGAATCGAAAACACATGAAAGACGCGAATGGCAAGCGCGATGCATTTCCCGACCGATCTACGGGTAATCCCCCGCCGTCGTCAAATGGCGGGTTTGTACCGACAACCAAAGGTGGACATCGTCGCGTTTGATTGATGGGCATTATCACATTTGAAGGAATCGTACCAATGCCCAAACTCAATTGGCAATCCACAAACACTCCCTTCGATTGACAACTGCGACGTGCTTACTTGCTCCATGTGAACGACTGACACAAAGGCCCGAGGTTGTA
This sequence comes from Aphanomyces stellatus, assembly GCA_009835185.1. Classification (NCBI taxonomy): domain Eukaryota; phylum Oomycota; class Saprolegniomycetes; order Saprolegniales; family Verrucalvaceae; genus Aphanomyces; species Aphanomyces stellatus. The sequence goes on along the minus strand of VJMH01006456.1, from coordinate 13,919 downwards.
TTTGCCGCAAATTGTGTCGTACTTGAGCCCGACATAGTACGTGCCCGACGTTGCTTCCTTGCGTAAGCCGTGGCCAATTTCGTTGACATGCACACCAATGTCGTCCAATGTGAGCGTGAAACTCACGTGTGCGGACTGGTCGACATCCAAGTCGACCTTGGTGTACTTCTTCAGAAGCTTTGTCTCTGGAGCATTCGGTACCGAGATAAAAAGGAGCACGGCTTCCTTGCCCCTGAGTTGGTCACAGTCACTGTCACCATCACTTGATCCGTGGGGGCCATGGAACTCAATTGCATGTTGGTGTAGTCAAAGCTCGTGTAGCTCAATCCATGGCCAAAATGCCATTCGACCGGGCAGCTAGACAGCACGCCCTTCACGACGCACTGGTCTCCACGGCGGCCGTAGTACGGCGTCGCCATGTTGACTTGGTCGGCTGTCTTGGGATACGTCAGTGCCATCTTGTCGCTCGGGTTGGTCTTCCCAAAGAGCATTTCCAAGATGGCTTCGCCGCCCATTTCACACGGCAAGCCGGCAAAAAGAACGGCCGACGCGAGGTTAGCGATGCCATCCAAAAGGCGCGGGCGGCCTTCCACGAGGATTAAGATGGTCTTGGTGCCCGTGGAGGCCAATTCCTTGACGTAGTTGGTCATCCCCGTGGGCAACTCTGCCGGGTCGGTGTTGCCCATAAACTCAGGGTACGTGCGTTCGCCAATCGCGACGACCGTGAAGTCGGCGTCCTTGGCCATTGCTTTGGCTTGCTCAATGACTTGCCACGCGCCGTCCACGTCCACGCCTTGATAGAACGACGTCCGCGCGGGGTCATTGACGGCATCCATCATAGCGCCTTGGATCGTGCGCCAGTGGTTGGGAAATATCGTGTTGCCAGCTTGGCCTTGCCACGTGAACGTCCAGCCGCCACAGAGGAGTCCAATGTCATCGACGGACGAACCCGTGAAGAAGAAACTACCCTGGGATGCCTCCAACGGCAAATTCTTGTTGTCGCTCTTGACCAACACGAGCGACTCCTTGGCCATGTCCCACGCGGCGGCGCGGCTAGCCCAGTCGCCAACTTGGTCGACCAGGTCGGCGCCAGGCACATGTTCGTCGTAGAGATGCAACTGCAGCTTCATCTTGACGATGCGCGTCGCCGACGCCTTGAGGCGATCGAGCGACACTTGGCCGTTCGCGACGAGCGTTTGCATGTATCCGATGAAACTCGTGTCGTTTGGGACCATGCTCATGTCCAAGGATGTGTTGGTCATGGCAATCTGCACGGCCTCGAAGCGGTCCTTGGCGTAGTGGTGCTGGTACCACATCACATAAATTTCTTCCAAGTCGCTGACCAAGACGCCGACCAAGACGCCGTCAAAGCCCAAGTCGTGTCGGAGGAGGTCCACAGACGTCATGTGGTTGCCAGCCATGGGGACGCCGTCGAGTGCGATGAACGAATCCATGCCACTCATGACGCCGGCGTCGATGGCGGCTTGAATGGTGGCATGAAAATGTTGAGCAACTCGTGCCGGGTCAACGCGACTGGGTCACGATCCTTGCCCGAGGCACTGGCCGAGTTCCCGATGTAGTGCTTGAAGCACGCCGCGACGTTGTTGCTCTGGATGCCTTCGATCACAGCCTTCCCCATCTCGGTCACGACCAGCGGGTCTTCTCCGAACGTTTCCATGATGCGGGGCCAGGCCTTGTGACGCGCGGGTTCCAAGCACGGGCCAAAGATCCAATTCACCCCCGCGGCCTTGGTGTCGCGGCCCGTAAACTGCCCCAGCCGCTGGGCGAATGACGCGTCGAAGGTGGCGCCAACGTTAATCTGGTGAGGGAAGATCACGCCCTTGATGTAGTCGGCGCCGTGGAGCGAATCCAAGCCAAAGATGATGGGGTTGCCGTTCGTGCGCACGTGGATGTCTTGGATTTGCGTGATCGCGACGCGCCAGTCGGCGGCCGACCAGCCATAGTTGTCACCGAGTCCACTGAAACGGCGTGTTCAAGTACGAGCTCGTGCCTTGGTTGGCCAGCTCCTGCACCTTGTCGGCGTTGATAACCTTGTTGTCGCCTTGCATCTCGGCCACAAAGTCGACTGTGAGCTGGGTCATTTGCCCGACGACCTGGTCAGTCGTCATGGCATCGACGATGACGCTCGCTTGGGCGTCCCAATCTTGGGCGTGGACCGCGATGCAGCCCACGATGAGCGCAACGGCGGTGGGAGCGACACCCTTCATAATATGATGGACGCAGGAGATTGGCGAATGATGCCATCGAGGTTGAGGCAATCATTTCCCCTGGGTGCAAAATCAGATCTTGGTCATGCCACAGCAACTTACGACTTTGCCGGTCGAAATAGTCTGTACCTGCCTGGATAAAACAAAACGTGTGATTTGTTTCTGGATACAAACATGTACTCACATCTTTGATGGTGCGTTCGACTTTGCCCTTGGACGTTGGACAGCCTTGCATGCTTGCACCGAGAGATTCGGACAGAGGAGTTAGACAGCTGAGTGAGACCAAGACATGGTGGCAAGTCAAATCCACAACAAGTCGCACACTCTACACACCACCCTTTTGATAGTATCCGTGCTGTTGGAAGTGCAGGAATCTCGCCTTCACTAAGTGTCTTGAGCATCGACCGTTGGACCAGCGTTTCTATTCGTGACAAGTGGTAACACTGTACTTTCTTGTGAGAACGTTGCATCGAGTTGCAATTGTCAAGGCCATAATCACAGCCAGATATTGCTGACCCTTCAGCCTGTCGTCGCCTCCACCAGTACTATTGCATTGCGAATTTGAAGTCCACCGGCAAGCTCATGGAGTCTATTGTATTTCCATAGCTCAATGGCATGATCCCAAAAGCGAATCTCACTGTCAATGTGGATGCACTCAACTGAGGTGGAAACGGCCCATGCGTCCATGGCTCTCCAACGGCGCCTGTGTGGCCAATCGGCATTTGCCAGTGTGCTAAAAATAGATTGGATACCTTTACGAATGGTTGGCTATGTCTAAGCCTGTCTGTCACATAAAATTGATGCAATTCAATACAAATATTATGATGAAGTCTGGGTAATGTCGAATAAAATAATCCGCTTGATACCATTCGGAAAAGTACCATCGCGTCAACCTGGCCAATCGCAGGCATTCAAGTGCACGAATTGTGTGTGTGCAATAAACGAGCACGAGCGAAAATGGGATGCATCCAGTCGAACGAGGCGGCGGCCGCCCGACTCCCCGACACCTTTCTCCGCAATCTCTCCCAGCATCATGAAGGCATCGATGTCTTCAAGTTCTACAAGGTCATCCGGGAGCTCGGCACTGGCGCCTTTGGGGTCGTGAATCTCGTGGAGAATCTCTCGACGGGCGACCAGTACGCGATGAAGGTAGATATGCGCAACAAGAAAGAGTCCTGATATGTCTGCCAGGTGATCACCATCGGACCGAACGCAAAGCTTCCTGTCTTGCGCAATGAAATCAACTTGTGGCGCGGGCTGCAGCATCCCAACGTCGTCCGCCTCATCGAGACATACGAGACGTCGTCGCACATTTACATGATCATGGAGCTGTGCACGGGCGGACACATGCTCACGGCCGTGAAGGCGCGCAAACAAGCGTACCCTGAGGACACGGTGAAGGATTACATCCGCAAACTCACGGCCAGCATCTACTACCTCCATTTGAAAAACATTTGCCACCGCGACATCAAGCTCGAGAACATTTTGTACGAGACCGACCAAGAAGGCTCCGACATCAAACTCTGCGAGTGCGTTGTATTCCTTTGTGACCCTGAGGAAGTTTGTCTTTGTAGCTTTGGGGCGTCGACACTCTTTCGGGAAGGCGTGCAAATGCAAACGGTGCTAGGCTCGGTGGTCTACATGGCGGTAAGATGGGATTGTTTAGATACGAATTTCGGAACCTCTGTAGCCGGAATTCCTCGAAGGCCACTACACCCAAGCGTGTGATATGTGGAGTCTTGGGGTCGTCATGGTACGCTCGAGTCGTCCGACTCATCCCTCGCTTGATCGCTTGATGTAGTTTATGCTGCTGAGCAACTCGATGCCGTTCTTTGGGTCGACGGAAGAGGACTTGATCGAATGCATTTTCGAATCCAAAGTAAGCCGTGATGCCTCGTTCGTGCATGGTGTTGACTCGTTTAGGTTTCGTTTGACGATGATGTGTGGTCGACCGTGTCGCCCGATGCCAAGAGCTTGATCAGGAAGCTGCTACAAGTACCAACTCTTTTTCTCGTGTTTGAAATTTGTCTCTGAACGGGGTCTAGCCCAACGTGAACGAGCGATACACGGCGCTACAAGTACTCATGCATCCGTGGGTCAAGAGCGCACCGATGCCGACGCTGCCATCTCAAGAGTACATCTTTACTGTCACGTCTTGGCCTCACATGGGAGTAGAATCGACCGGATCATCACGCAGCTCTCGGACTTTGCCTCGTTTAGCCGCATGAAGCGTGCTGGTTTGTTCAAGATGGCGCGCTTGCGTGGCTCACTTGAATGTCATTAGCGCTCCTCGCCGTTGCGTTTTGCTCGTCGTCGATCGACACGACCAACCTGCGCAAGGCATTCGACCTCCTCAACGTTCTCCACAATGGCGTTTTGACCCTCAAAGACCTCGAGCAAGCGTCGCTCATCGAGCAGTACCCGCTTGTGGACTTTCACAAAATCTTTGCCAGGTGTGTATCGTCTTGATTTGCCGTTTGCATCATCTCTGGTGACGTTGTCTAGTTTGGACATTGAAAAATCCAACCAAGTCACGTTCCTCGAGTTTGTCTCGGCGACGATGGAGCTCAACCTCCAGAACGACAAAGTCCTCCGGAAAGCCTACAATCTCTTCTCGCCCAACGATGCCAAAGGCGGCATCAACGAAGAGTGCCTTGGACGTACGTTCCCTATCACTATATTTGAACGACTCATCGTGACATTCCCCAGGGATGCTTGGCGGTGACTTTGACGCTGAAGCCGTGCGTGACATGATCAAAGCCGCTGACGTTGACAAGGATGGCACGATCAGCTACAACGAATTTGTCCATATTTTGAACGTACGGAGGCCTTTTCGATGGTCGGACATGATGATGTTTGGTGTAGACCAAACCTGTGCGTGACATGAGCGGCCGGCGGTCCTTCTTTCGCAACACGAGCAACAGCTTTCGATCGTTGTCTATGCGGAAAGAACGAAGCAAGAGTGACAGCGGCATCGACACTGCGTCCACGCCAAGCTCCCGCGTATGATAAGGATGAATTGACCTCCTACGACCTTGTACAGAGACTCATCGTGGACGCATGTCATTGTGTGGTCGCTTGGTGTGGCGGAGGCACGAAGAGCATGCATTTTCGCGACATCGAGGTTATCACTTTGAGGCCTTCGATGGGACCGAGTTCTGACCTTTCGATGGTCGCTTCGTTCCGCGTGGCCCTTTCTATCGGACTTCATGTAATCGAATGGGGCATCTGAGCAAATAATTAGGCAGCAGTTGGGACGAGGTGCAAAGTTGACGAAGACTACAATGTGGATATGGATCGGCTGTGGTTCGTGACTATCGACGAGGTGGTGCTGCGGATGCTTGGAGGAAATCCTCAAAGCATCCGCGGCGCCATCATTGGACACGGACAGCTTGCGAGGACCACTTCGGAAGAATGCAAAGTGTTGACAGAGAGGATACGTTTCTGGGACTCGACTAGAGTGGGATGATCTGCCCCTCGTGTCACGTTCCCGAAGCAAAGGTCATCCCTTGCGCCTCGCCAATGCGGCACAGCTATGCGGCACCATCGCAAACGAAGCTACCATTGCAATGTCCAAGACGCGACCACGCAGCCATCACTGCCTCGCGACATGTGGTGCTGGGTGAAGTGGGGTTGGCCAAGAGGCAAGAGTTGGCAAAGATACTGCAACCCCAGACCGCCTCGTCTACTTTGTTGAAGCAGGCACCCCGGCGATCCGGAATTCCATTATCAAATACCCGACAGACAGATGACATTTACACGCCTATATGTCCTCAAATGTCGGGTTTTTACTTACTATGGTCGAGCCCGCCATTGACTTTGTGTTTCTATTGGCGTGTACCACAATAATGCTGTTTCACTGCCCACCTTGCCTTGCCTTGCTACTCAGAAGGACGGTGGTCCGAGTGCATTGCACATCTCGCCACCGACCGGCCACAACCGCCGCTTCTCATCGCTCACGTCATGCGAGGCAGTCCGAGCGAGCGTGGCGCAATGCTTCAGGAGCGCGTCATCGAGCTAGCCGCCATCCAAACCAGCGAGCGGTCGCCGCTCGCGACCCCACCGTCCATGGTCGGCAGCCTCACGCTCCGCCAAGAACTCTCGGCCTTGACGAGCATGGCGGTCCAGATTTCCCTCCGCCAAATGGTGCGGCAGGTCATGACCATCACGGACGCGGCCTTCCAGGGCCATATTGGCACCAAGCAGCTCGCCGGTGTCGCCTTGGCCGGCATGTGGATGGGCGTCCCATCGGCGTTCGTCCAATTCGCCATCCAAGCCGTCTCGACCCTTTGCAGTCAAGCGTACGGCGCCGGCAATCACCACCTTGTTGGCATTTGGCTCCAAACGGCCATCGTATTTGCCGTCCTTGGTGCGGTGCCTGTCATGGTCTGGTACATGTTTGTGGGTCACATGATCGGGTTGACCATGGAAGACGCCGAGACCGTAGCCTACGGCGGCGAATTTGCCCGCGTCATGGCGCTTGGGCTTGTCCCGCAGTACGTCTACGGCGCCTTGACAGCCTACTTTGCCACGCAGGGTGTCGTCATGCCCTCGACCGTCTGCAGTGTCCTGACTATGCTCCTCAACATCGTCTTCAACCAAGTGTTGATCCACGGAGCCTTTGGCTGGCGCGGCCTTGGGTTTATCGGGTCGCCGCTCGCGACGCTCATGAGTACGCTCGTCCAGCTGGTGGCGTTTGTCGGCTACACGATCGTATGGAAACGATACCACGAGCGCTTCTGGGGCGGATGGACTTGGGCTTGCGTCTCGAAGGCCCACGTCGACGGCTTCCTCGCGTTGGCCATGCCCATGGGCGCTTCCGCCGTCGTCGACTGGACATCGGCGACCGTCGCCAGCGCCTTTTCGGGCTACCTTGGTCTCAACATTGCCGCGTGCCAGGCTGTGTTGAACGGCATCTTTGGCGTCGTGAGCTCCGTCGTGAGCGGCATCGCAACGGCCACTCAGATCCGCATGTCGGGGTACCTGGGCCAAGGCGGCGCGCGGCAGGCCAAGCGCGTCTACGCCCTTGGCGCGTCGCTCGTCTTGGTTTCTGCTGGCTGGCTTCTCGCGGCCGTCTTTGTCTTCTCCGACACGCTCTTTGCCATTTGGACCAACGACGTCGTGCTCCACGAGATGAGCCACGCGGCGTTGCCTGCGTTTCTCAGCTGCAGCTTCATCGCGTTTTTCCGCTTCCTCCTCACGGCCGCCATGAACGCTCTTTCGAAGGCCGACTGGAACTTGGTTGCCAACAACGTCGCGTCCTGGCTCGTCTATGTTCCCTTGAGCTACCTCCTGCCGATCCGCGCCGGCGCGGGCCTTGAAGGCTTTTGGTGGGCCGACGCTGTCGGTGAGCTCGTCAAGGCATTGATTCTGCTCCGCGGCCTCTCGCGCCTCGACTGGCGCGCGGCCGCCAACGAAGCCCACGCGGCCGCCGAGACCAGCCAAGACACGACGGGTGAAGACGAAAACCGTGAACTGAATGCCGTCAAGAACGAAGTGCTCCTTCGAACGCCGCGCAGCTTCAAGAGCCCGTCGATCAACATGAGCATGACCCCGCCCATGACACCCAACGACATCCGCCGCGCCATGGGTCGATCGCGATCGATGGTCAACCCCAAAGTCTAGTCGTCGTGTTGTTCCGTCGTTTATTTATTCATTCTCATGACTTGTCGTGGCGATAAAACACCGCTCGTCACGGGCTCTGCCATTTGTGACCCAATGCGACAATGCACTTTGACGTCGTGCAGGTTCCAACTTGATTCAAGTCACACACTAGATACTGTGTGCAAAGATAACGTCATCATGCGTTAGTCGCAGATATTAATTGCTAATTATGTTACACGTGGACGCTGACGCTGCGCTTGGTCAACTTGGGCGTCATCGAGAGCGCGCGTTCCTTGAGCTTGGCGGACGGGAAAGGCGACGACGAGCCAATGCTGCTCGCGGGGCTTTTGAACGTTTGGGGCGTTTGGTTGAGCGCGGTCGTGCCGGCCACGTGCAGCTCGAACGTCTCTTCGTCGGCGTCGGTCATCGTGTTGGACTCGGCGGCGCGCTGGGCGTCGCGGGCCGCTTGGACCCAGTCGACACGGAGGACACCGTAGGTGAGGATGGCGGCCTTGAGCATTTCGCCAAGGGTGTCGGCCCACCAAAAGCCATCGAGCCCCATGCCAAGCGTGATGGGAAGGACGTAGCTAAGGGGAACGTAGACACCCCACGAAGCGACGTTGTTGGCGAGGAGGTTCAGGTCGGCCTTGGAGAGCGCGTTCATGCAGGCTGTGAGGAGGAAGCGGATAAAGGCGACGAGGATGCACACGACAAAGACAACGACGGACGACGCACACATGTCGACGATGACCAAGTCGCTGCTCCAGATGCCAAAGAGCGAGCGACGGAAGGGCAGGATAACGGCGAGGAGGACGACGGAGCAGCCCATGACGATCGACGTGCCGAGCACGAGGACGCGCTTGGCGCTGGTGGCGCTGCCGTTGCCAAGGTACCGCGACATGCGAATTTGGGTGGCCACGGAGAAGCCACTCACGCACGAATTCACGACACCAAAGAGACCATTCATGACGGCTTGTGACGCGGCAATGTTAGGACCGAGGTAGCCCGAAAACGCGCCGGCGATGGTCGCAGAGGCCCAATCCACGACCGACGAGGCCCCCATGGGTACGGCCAGCGCCAAGAACACGTTGACGCGTTCCTTCTTGACGCACTCCCACGACCACCCGCCCCAGTACGGCGCATGGTATCGCTTCCACACGATCGTGTAGAGCACAAAGAGGACGAGTTGGACCATCGTGCTCGCAACGGTCGCGAGCGGCGACCCGATAAAGCCATAGCCGCCCCAGCCAAACGCGCCGTAGATGAAGATTTGGTTGAACGCCATGTTGAGGAGCATCGTGAAGACACTGCAAAAGGTCGCGGGCATGATCACCCCAAGCGTGGCAAAGTACGTCGTCAACGCGCCGTAAATGTACTGCGGGATCAAACCAAGTGCCATGACACGGGCAAATTGGCCGCCAAATGCGACTGTTTCCGCGTCGTCCATGGTCAAGGCAATCATATCACCCACAAACATGTACCAGATCATGACAGGCACTGCGCCGAGGACGGCAAACACGATGGCTGTTTGGAGCCAGAGGCCCATGAGCTGATGGTTGCCGGCGCCATACGCTTGACTGCAGAGCGTCGAGATAGCTTGGATCGCATATTGGATGAACGCCGACGGGACACCCATCCACATGCCGGCCAAGGCGACGCCGGCGAGCTGCTTGGTGCCAATGTGGCCTTGGAAGGCTGCGTCCGTGATGGTCATGACCTGCCGCACCATCGAGCGAAGGGAGAGCTGGATGGCCATGCTTGCGAGTTCCTGAAGCTCTTGGCGCACGGGCGTCACGACGTGCGGCATGACGTCGGCTCGAATCAAGTTGGACTTTTCGTTCGTCATGGCTTCGAAAGGGTGGTGTCGACACGGCAAAAGGAAGAGTAAGTTTCAGCTGAAACGAGGTGCGAGATTCTCTCGACACTGCTTCGAACCATGTGGCTGCAGCGGGCGCACGTCGCCACGACGAATGATTCGAGAACTCGAGCGTGGTTGTGCGCCGTAACGGCAAGTAAAAGCACGGCGCTCGAGCCTCTCTCCCACCATGTTGCGACACAAAAGGTCAATCTGTATGCAATTTCGTCCGGACCTGATCGCCATCTGAAGTTGGTCCATGGGTGACCCCTGAGCAGATGCGAGTGCGACGACGAAAAAGATACTCAACATGAATGTGGTGAATGTGGGAGAGGGGGGCAATAATGCAAAGGTGAGAAAGGGACGAAGGACAATTGCAGTCGATGCGTCAAGGAAAAGCAACGTCGCGCAAAGCACTTAGAGTGATCCAATTCAAGACTCTAAAAATGCGCCGTGCGTTCATTGCGAGGAGGTGCATTTTGACTCTGTGCCGACACGAGCATCATAGGTTGATAATTGTCTGTGAGTGTCTGGGTGTCTGTGTTTGGCAGACGATGTGATGCCGTATTCCTGCCTTGGGCTCGTCGGAGCCATCCATTTGAGACTTGGAGGTGGTTGTTACAAGTATCTGTATCCAGGCTGAAGTCGACAATCGGTACGCACGTAATATATATCCCTCGCTTTAAGAACATTGATGTTTTCATAAGTGAACAATTGAACTTATTATTGAGACTATCCCATAGTTTTGACATTATTTCCACGCCATATCGTCTTGCCACGTATGGTTCGATGGACTTCAACATGTATTGAAGGCGGGCGTGATCAACAGGTGTCGAGCGTCCAACCGGGTCAACATTCGCCGCAAGTTGTCGATTTGGCGAGTTTGACACGCCTAACTGACCCCACCCTCGCCATGTCTCCATGATGGCCTCGCTTTCGATCCGCAACGTCTTGACCACATTTGACAATTGACGAACTCCTGGACCACTGAATCATGCAGCATGGCACTATGGAACGAGCTTCGTCGGGCTAGATTTTCTTGGGCGACGTGTAAGTGGCGCCCACCAGTGGATGAAATTGAATAGGTTTTGGCACACTCAATGGTCTGGCAGCCATTCAGAAAATCGACCAAATTTGCCAGAGGGCAGGTGTTGCTCTTCATGGGCAATACGGGGTCATGACTGGCGGGCAACTTGTCAGCGATCAGTGGTGAAAGGGCCAACACGGTAGCACCGCGCCGTCGTGTTGGGCCATGTTCGTTTGAAGGTGACACTCGACTGCCATGCAAAATGGCAGTGATAGGATCTTCGTAGCATGCACTTGGCGCCCATGATAATACTGTGTCATGAGATTACCCCAGAGAAAGCAGAACAATAATGCGTGTAACGTCAGCCCTCGCTCTGTCGCAATTGAGACAGACGGGGGTGAATGAATACTACGAAGTCATTGAAAGCTGGTTACTGGTGAACTACTATTACACCCTTGGCCAACGTCCCATTCGCACTCGCACATGCATTTCGGACGGAGATGTCGTGTATAGAGGAGCACGTGGTCATGGCCATCCGTGCACACCACTATCGTCTCCTGCGATACCTAACGTGTGGGTGTTTGTAGATGGCACGAGTCGAGTCGAACAATCTCAAACTGATATTTCATACCGGTACTCACAGCTTATTGGTTACATCATTTGTTGTATTATACCCTTCGCCAACGTCATGTTGAGTTCGTTCGTTCTCGCACAAACATTGCGGACAGGAACTCATGTGCAGCACCACCATGTGCCCATGTCATCAGCGCACACCGCCGTCGTCTACTGCGCGATCAAGCCGTGTGGGCTTCTATGGATGGCAGGGCAAATCCACAGTTGAGTCGACTAATTTCAAACTGATATTTCAAACTCGCGAGTACCCATTCGTTCGACAAAACGATTGGGCAACTCGAATGCAATGTGCATGGGGCCGCACGAAAAAGGTTCGCTCTCAACACAATATGCCGCCTCGTAGAGGCGTACCATCGCATCGGAGGACAAACCTTTGGCAGCCAAAAGCTCGTCTGCGGCTGCCATTCTTTGTCTTAAAGTAATATGGCACCGATGTTTGGTCTCGCGACGGTCAAAGTGGCGACTGTGCGATGGTCGGAGTAGGTAATTCAATTCGCGAGGCGCTGGAAAGTCGACGTTGATCGTCCCACTTCTTCAAACCACAGCGTCTGTCGTGTCGTTGACACAACAGCATTTGCGCCATGAAGCACACTCGGCCCTGTTCCTTCGCCCTCGTAGTTCTCGGGGCATCTGTTGTGGTCGCCAACAGCCAAGCCAAAGATGACCTGGATGCCCAAGCTCAAGCAATCGTCGATCGCATGAGCATCGACGAATTGATTGGCCAAATGACTCAAATCAACATTGACGCCGTCATTGACTGGGACTCGGGCGACAACAAGGCCGTGGACCCGTCAAAGATTCGAGAGATGGTCAACCATAATGTTGGCTCGTATCTCAACACGCCCTTCTCGGCCTTTTCCAACAATGACCGCGCTAACATGGAGCGCGTCGCCGTCGAAGCCATCAACAACGGCGGCAAAATCGCATGGACCGTGTCCGAGTGGCGCAGCGTCATCAAGCAGCTCCAAGATACGCACATGAAGCAGAACAGTGTGCCCATCATCTACGGGCTCGATACGATCCACGGCGCCAACTACGTCGCGGGGGCCGTCGCGTTTCCCCACCAAATCAACATTGGTATGACGTTCGATCCGAAATTTGCCACGTCGCTGGGCAAGTTTGCTGGCCGGGACACCAAAGCCGCGGGAGTCAACTGGGTCTTTGGCCCGTGCCTCGAAGTGTCGCGCCACAAGGGCTGGCCTCGGACGCATGAAACGTTTGGCGAAGACCCAGTCGTGGTCGCCGAGATGGGCAAACACATCGTCCAAGGCATCCAGAGCAACAACGTGGCTGCGTGCTTCAAGCACTTTATCGGCTATTCTGGCAGCGCCGATGGCAAGGACCGCGGGGACGTGACCTTGTCCAAGTACGACCTCCTCAACCACTTTGTTCCGTCGTTCAAGGCCGCCATCGACGCCGGCATCATGACTGGCATGGGCTCCTATGTCAACGTGAATGGGACGCCCATGTCGGCCAACCGACAGTTGCACATGGACTTGCTTCGGAAGGACCTCCAGTTTGACGGGATGCACGTGAGCGACTGGTCCGAGATCTACATGATGGACTGGTGGCACCACTTTGCTTTGAACCAGAAGGATGCTGTCAAGCGCGCAATGAACAACGCCTCGTACGACATGAGTATGGTTCCAGATGACACGAGCTTCATCGACCACATGAAGACTCTCTATGCCTCGAAGGAAGTCCCCTTCACCCGCATTAAAAACTCAGCCAAACGCGTCATCAAGCTCAAGTTGAAGCTGAATCTGTACAAAGACCCGGTCCCTGGCGCTGATGTGGCCGACCAAGTAGGCGACTGGCCCAGCCAAGCCGCCGCGTGGGATGCAGCCCAAGAGTCCCTCGTGCTTCTCAAGAACGACAACAGCATTTTGCCGTTGGACAAATCCAAGAAGTTCTTCTTCACGGGCTCCTCGATTGACAACATCGGCCTTCTCTGCGGTGGGTGGACCGTCACGTGGCAAGGCGTGAAGAAAAACGAGTACTTTCCCGACTACCGCCGCACTATCAAAGATGCCATGTCAGCTGTCGTCAACGATCCTTCGCGCACCACCTTTTACGAAGGCGTCAACATTGGCGGCACGTGGCAAGACATCAACCAAGCCAAAGCGATGGCCCAAGAGGCTGACTACACCGTCGTCGCCATCGGCGAGCGCACGTATGCAGAGTTGATGGGCAACAAGGATCCCTTTGAACTCCCGAGCGGACTCACCGACTACGTCAAGGAATTGGCATCCACCGGCACCAAGATCATCTTGATCCTCGCGGAAGGCCGTCCTCGCCTCCTCAATGGTGTCGCTGATGTCGCGTCGGCCATTGTGTACGCTGGCTTGCCATGTGAAATGGGCGGCGAAGCCATCTCGGAAGTGCTCTTCGGCAAGGAAAATTTTAGCGGCAAGATGGCGTTGACGTACCCCAAGACAGACGATGATCTCAACATGGCGACTCCATATTACGGTCGTCGCGGGGACATGTGTGTTGTGGATGGTGTCGAGAGCAGCTGCCCCGTCGAATGGCAATTTGGTGAAGGATTGAGCTATACGACCTTTGACTACTC